>VDFB02109640.1:0-39242 GCA_007258455.2 Sequoia sempervirens
CTTTACGCTTGAACAATTATGAGTTCAAGGCAGATTATTATGTTGTTAATATGGGGGACATTGATTTGGTCTTGGGAATGAAGTGGTTACATTCATTGGAGGAGGTCACACTTCGTCTCAAGGACATGGAGATCCGTTTTGAGGTCGACGGGAAGACTCACATACTTAAAGCAATTCGGGACAGCGACCTTAAAACAATTTCTTTTCGCCGAATGGAGCGGCTCATGCGCCATGACATGGTAGAGTGGGCTGCCGAGTGTCATTTAGCACCTATACAGGAGGGACAGCAAAAGACAGAATATCATCCGGACATTCAGAAGTTGAGAATCAAGTATGACAAGGTGTTCAGTGATATTCCGCTAGGTAGACCTCCAGACAGAGGCATAGAGCACATTATTGAGCTCGAGGAGGGCGCTAAGCCCGTGATGATAACTCCTTACAGGCATCCTAAAAGATTAAAGGATGAGATAGAGAAGACAATAAAGGAGTTACTTGCTATGGGTCACATTCGACCTAGCAAATCACCGTTCGCTTCTTCGGTTGTCTTGGTGAAGAAGAAGGATGGAACGTTACGTATGTGCATTGATTACAGGGTCCTGAATAAGAGGACAATGAAGAATAGATACCCGATACCGAGGATTGACGAGCTTATTGATGAGCTCCATGGGGCATGTTACTTTACTAAGATTGATTTGCGGTCGGGATATCATCAGATCAGAGTCCGAGAGCAGGACATAGAGAAGACGGCGTTCAGATGTCATTGTGGGCACTTTGAGTTCGTAGTGATGCCATTTGGGCTCACTAATGCGCCGGCTACATTTCAGTCCACGATGAACCGGGTTTTTCATTCACAGCTGAGGAGGTTTGTCTTGGTCTTCTTTGATGATATTCTCATATACAGCAGGACATGGCAGGAGCACTTAGCTCATTTGGAGACAGTGTTGAGTATCTTGGAGAGGGAGTCCTTGTACGCCAAGGAATCCAAGTGTGACTTGGGAATGACCGAATTGCTATATCTAGGTCATATTATCAGTGCAGATGGAGTGCGCATGGATCCTGAAAAGATCTGCGCCATTATTGATTGGCCCATACCGGCAAACCTGATACAGTTGAGAGGGTTTCTCGGTTTGTGTGGATTTTACCGCCGATTCGTGAATGGTTATTCACGACATGCAGCCCCGATGACAGATTTAATGAAGAAGGGGGCATTTGTTTGGACTCCTGAGGCACAGGAGTGCTTTGATAAATTCAAGGAGTTGATGACCACATGCCTAGTGTTAGCACTTCCAGATTTTACGAAGCCTTTTGAGCTTCAATGTGATGCATCAGGTGAGGGCATTGGTGCGGTGCTTATGCAGGACAAGCACCCGATTGTGTACGAGAGCCGCAAGCTCAGAGGACCCGAGAGACTATATAGTATTTATGATAAGGAGATGCTCGCGATCATGCATGCCTTAGCAAAATTCAGGCAGTATCTAGTTGGCAGTAAATTTTGCATTGAGACTGATCATAACAGTCTCAGACACTTCTTGGGGCAGCGAGATCTCAATGACAGACAGCAGAAGTGGGTCAGTAAGTCGCAGGCTTATGACTTTGATATCTCATATATCAAAGGTACACAGAACGTAGTGGCTGATGCACTTTCACGTAGACCGTACTTGAGCACTATGGTTCATATTTCGGAGGATTGGAGGCATATGATAGTGGCAGAGTATGCCAAGGATAGTTGGGCCTCCAGCATTGTTGAGGGATCAGCAGTTGATACCAGGTATACACTTGTAAATGACTTGATCATTTACAAGAACAGGATATTTTTGATCCCAGGTTTTGAGGTGAAGAACATCGTTATGCGGGCCTTTCATGACATGCCTACAGCAGGACATCCCGGATACTTCAAGACCTACAGGAAGATACGGGAGAGGTTCACTTGGAAAGGGCTCAAGGGAGATGTTCTTCAATACGTGCATGAGTGCCCTGTTTGTCAGCAGAACAAGCAGGAGAACACGTACCCGACAGGTTTACTACAGCCACTTCCGATTCCTGACAGGAAGTGGGAATTCCTGTCGGTGGACTTTATCACGGGCTTGCCTAAAGCCCAAGGGCGTGATTGCATTTATGTAGTTGTGGATCGGCTTACGAAGTATGCGCACTTCTTTCCGATCACCACGACTTACACAGCTACACAGGTAGCAGAGGTATTCTTTCACGAGGTATTCAGACTTCATGGGTTGCCTCGGAGCATTATGAGCGACAGAGATAGTCGGTTCTTGAGTAACTTTTGGCAGGAGGTATTCAGACTTTGTGGGACCGAGCTCACTCCGAGCACTAGTTACCACCCGCAGACTGATGGGCAGACGGAGATTGTGAACAAGTGGGTGGAAGGTTACCCCAAGCATAAAGGGCAGCGTAATACGGGTCAAATGGACATATGTGTGAGTATTGCCATAACCGACATTCCATACGACCATCCGTGATGTCACCCTTCATGCATACGCTGTAATCTGCATGAGGCTACCGAAGCTTTGATTTGCTAATCGAAATTTAATAAAGAGTGCCGAGCGTGGAGGTTGGCTGGTGAGAGTCAGGACACTATGAGGGCTCTCAAGGAAAATATAGCCAAGGCACAAAATCAGCAGAAACAGTATGCGGATCAGAAGAGGACGGAGAGGCATTTCGAGGTTGGTGACATGGTTTACCTCATGCTGCAGCCCTACCGTCAGTCCACTCTTAGGAAGAGTGGGTCAGAGAAGCTCAAACCACGTTATTACCGTCCTTTCAGGATCCTGAGGAGAGTTGGCGAGGTGGCTTACGAGCTTGAGCTTCCAGCAGAGAGCAGGGTACACAACATTTTTCATGTATCACGCCTCAAGAAGGCGTTGGGTCATCGTGTGGTACCGTCTGCAATTCTACCTCCCTTAGATGATGAGGGAAAGCTGATTTTAGTACCTGAGTCCATCCTAGAGTACAGGGAGAGGCAGTTGCGTAGGAGGACTATCAAGGAATATCTGGTAAAATGGAGAGATTTGCCTATTGAGGATGCTACGTGGGAGAGTGAGGATATTCTGCAGCATCCGGCATTGAGATTGCTTGAGGACAAGCAATTTCGGGAGGGGCGGACTGTCATGTCCCCTTCTCAGTGACATCTCTCGGAGCACAGGATTGGCCTATCATACGACCCTCGTAGGCTAATGGACTGGATAGAGGGTCATTTTGGAGCTTGGCTCAACTTCGGTTGGCAGAGTTTGATCAGTCGGCTTTTGTTTGGGCTCGATCGGAGACTTCTTGCAGAAGTTGCTATTTTTAGCAGTTCCTGGCAGTCAGCGTGGGACCCCTGCTATTTTTAGCAGTATGGCTTTGACAGTGTTCAGGATCACTTCAGTGTTCGTCAGCTTCAGACGGATCAGTCATCGGATGAATAACGAGGGAGATATTAATATTTAATTGTATTAATTAAATATTAATTATTTGACGATTATAATATAAAGTTATAATATTAAATTATAACTTAAGTGATTCTATTTGAGGGGGTCGCCATCATCAGAAGGGGCCAAATTGAGAATTATATTTTATTATAAAAATTTGGCTGGGACTATTGAAATATTAAAAAGAATTTAAAGTGCGAATTTTAATGAAACCCTATTATTGAGGAAATCGCACTTTTGAGGTTATTAAGCTGTTGCATTGGGATTTTGAGCCATTAGGTGATTATTGATTTTGAGAAATTGATCAACTTTGATCTGAGCAAGAGACTTTAGGGTTTCAAGTTCGAATTTCCTTGGGGAACGAGCCATCTCCACTGGAAGCAATTCAGAGAGTGTGAAATAACACTTGATCTATTGCAGCTAAGAGATTTCTTCATTCAGAAGAAATTACAGAGCTTCATATTGAGTCAAACTTCAGAGTTATCAGAGATATTCATTATTCAGAAGAGTTATTGCACAGAGGCGCCTATATTCATCATTTCCAGAGATTCCAGAAGAGCCGTACAAATTGCATTTATTACAGCAGCAGGTTGTACCTTTCTGTCAGGCCGTACTTGCATGAAAAGGCGTGTTTTTGTCTTGAGCCAAAGCGCCTATCTTCTGACCTTCAATCTTCATCATCTTGGAGCGCTGGGGTTACTGGAGGCTTTTGAGATCATCAGACTGAAGGAGAAAACAAATATTCATTGCAGCCGTACCTTTTCAGCTGATCATTTATTGCTGTATCAAAAACCAGGTTTCTTAATTTATTTGCCTTTTACCTTGCATGTATCTGGAATATCATTGTAACTGTCTCAGAAGATTTATATTAAGATTGGCGTCCATTCTAGCTATTGATTTCATCGTTTTCAAGGTAGATTTATTTGTATTGAATTTATTTTCAATTACTTGCAAAAATCGCAAATTTCTTATATTGCTCAAAAACCCCAAAAAAGTCAAAAACATCAAAACTTCAGAAAAAACACAAAAGAATCATCAGATTCAGAATAGAGGGAAACGAGGGTTTCTACAGGTGGCGTCATTGAACCATCTTATGAGCATTTCCATAGTGATGATGTTGGTGATAATTTAGAGGTCGCTCAAAACACAGAACATAAAGTAAGTTATGAATTTTCCATTGGAGAAGAAGCTTGTATGGAACAGAAACAAAACGATCTCTTTGAGAAGGTTGCTGCTATTAATGTTGAGCTTGGTGCAACTGAAAATTCCAAAACAACACTTACTAGAGAGCATTATTATCATACCAAAGATAGTAATCTTGGTTGTGAGTTGGGGGCTACCATGTTTTTTGATCATAGTGCCTTATTCCAAGAGTCAACACTCCAAGAGGGGGACAATAAACACTTTCCTGCTGATTAAAACAATCAGTCCCATAGCATTTGGGATCTGGGTGTGATGACACCTCAGGATGACAAAGAACCTGTGTGGGATGAATTTCCCTTTGATCCAAATGATGAAATGGAACTTGATAAGGACTTTATATCAGCAACCAATGGTGACACTATACTTGAGTTTGGGGCTGCCTTCTCGTTTGATCAAAGTGACAGTGAGGTGGAAGCAAATTTGAAAGTCTATAAGGCCCCCGATATTGAAGAGTTTGATGGTACTCTTGAGCAGGAATCAGATTTATTAGTGTACAGAGCTGATCATCATCTAGTTGTTGAGCAAAGTCATCACATGGATGGTGTGGGGTGTGAAACTAGGGACAGCTATGGAGCCATTTAAAACAAGAATGAGAATTTTGATTCTAAGCAAAGGCTCGAAGGAATTGAAGAGTTTGATCCTATTTATGATATTGGGCATTCTCAACTAGTGGGTGGTGAAGAAAGGGAGTCTTGGAGGAGCGATGAGGGCAACAATGACACAAAACAAAGTTATGATTTTTACTTACAACTGTTAGTGTTTTTGTGTAGCTACGGGAGGTATTTCCCAAAGAATGAAGTCTTAAGGCTAGTTGGCCTAAACATTATAAAAAAATATTATATTTTCCTAGGTCAACTCAAGAGGAGAGCTCGCCTAGTCTTGTATATAATGGAGAGAGAGTCTCCACATTATTCAATTCATTTCATTCCATTCTCAATTCGATTTCCTTCGGAAGCAGATTCGCATTCAAGAGGAGCAGATTCGCTTCAAGAAGAGTTGATATTCTTTGTAACAAAGGAATTCGCACTATCTTCAAGTGCTGGTCTATTGTATGATATCCGGCCTTTCAAGGGCCTGATTCTAAGTGCTACTTCTGCACTATTATTTCTGATTTATAAGAGAATAAATTGCTGCTGGGTTTTTTCTCGTGTAGAAGGGTTTTCCCAGGATAAATTGTTGTGTTGTCTACTCTGTCTTGTTTTCTTTTTCTTATTGTTCATTTCTGATCTGAAAATTAACATGGTATCAAAGCAAGGTTCAGGAATATCCGATCAGATTTGGCTAAGTATTTTTCATTGAATATCATTCCCATTTGGAGTAGATCTAAAGCAGACTTTAGATGCAGATCTAAAGTGAATGTTTGAGCAAAATTGAAAGCGAATTATTGCAGACCGCAGGGCAGACCTTGAAGGCGAATTATTGTAGACCTAAGGGCAAACCTTGAAGGCGAATTATTGCAGACCTAAGGGCAAACTTTGAAGGTGAATTTGTGCAGATCTAAAAAATCAGATATTTGGAGGAGCAAATCTACAGTAGAAACCTAGGGTACTCAGAAAAAGAAGATGGTGACCGGTGTCACGGTAGAAGATAGGCTTGATGGAGCTTCAAACTTCAACTCTTGGAAACCTAGGGTACTCATTGCCTTAGAGGAGAATGATATTCTAGAATTCGTAGAAAATGACATGCCTGAGCCGTCTGAAGACACAAAGAAAATCTAGTGGAAGAAAAAAGGTGCGAAGGCTAGAAAGATCATGATAAACTCTGTGATGGATCACCTAGTACCGATCATCTCCAAGATGAAGACAGCTAAAGAAATGTTTGATACTCTAAAAGAACTATATGAGATCAACAATACTAGCAGAGCCCTTGCTCTGAGACAGCAGCTTCATCATGTAAAAATGGCTAAAGAAGATTCAGTCATTTCATTCTTTATGAAGATTTATGATTTGAGATATCAATTGAGCACTATTGGGAATATAATTGCAGAAAGAGATCTTGTTATGTTGGCACTAAATGGTCTTCCCCAATCTTGGGAACCTTTTATTCAAAGCATCAGTAGGAGATCCAACTTGCCCAAGTTTGATCGCCTTCGAGCTGACTGTATTCAAGAAGAAACCAGATTGGCAGCAAGAGGAAATGGGCAAAACTCTCTTAATGAAGAAAATCAAGTTCTTACTGCGCATGCTACTAGAGAAAGAGGCAAAGGAAGAGAAGGAAAAAGAGGCACCTTCAAGAGAAATCGAGACAGAAAAATCGATTTTGTTCCAAAATCGAAAAGGAAGGATCTCTCTCATATTCAATGTTACAGGTGTGACAAGTATGGACACTATGCTCGGGACTGTAAATTAAAGTTATCGCAACATGTTTCTACTGCAGAAATTGACGTAGAGACATCTCAAAAGGAGTCAAGTCATTCTAAAGTCGATTCAGAAGGATTCCTATTCATCTCCGCTCTTTCAAGCAATGTACAATCTGATAGTGATACTTGGTTGATAGATAGTGGTGCTTCACATCACATTACAGGCTACAGAGAGCATCTTACAGACTTCGTAGAGAAAGAGTCTAATTTACAGGTTATAATTGGAGATGATGCTAGTTATGTTGTAAAGGGAGTTGGGGCCACTTCCTTCCAGCTAGACTCGAGTATCCCTCTTCAATTGAGTAATGTATTGTTCGTACCTGGGATTAAAAGGAACCTTGTCTCCATTTCAGCCTTGGAGGACAAAGGGTATAAGGTTGCCTTCTCTGAAGGAAAGGTTCTTGCATGGCCGAAGAACTCCAGCATAAATTCAGCTCATGTGATTGGCATTCGTCAGGAGAACCTATACAGATTGTCATTACGACTAGTTACCTCAAAGAGGAGGAAACCTTCAGGAGATCTAAAGGATACTTCGTGGAGGTGGAGATGACATTCAGACGGAGTCTGACAAACCAACAAAGGCTACAAAGGATATGGAAAATGACGCCCTCGCTGAGAGGGAGTCGCGGCATCATTAAGATTGTTGTAGTGTATATTTCTCTGAGACGGAGAAATATGAGGTGAAAGCCCTTGTAATGTATATTTCTCTGAGACGGAGAAATATGAGGTGAAATCCCTTGTAATGTATATTTCTCTGAGACGGAGAAATATGAGGTGAAATCCCTTGTAGCGTATATTTCTCTAAGATGGAGAAATATAAGGTGAAATCCCTTGTAACGTATATTTCTCTGAGATGGAGAAATATGAGGTGAAAGCCCTTGTAGTGTATATTTCTCTGAGACTGAGAAATATGAGGTGAAAGCCCTTGTAGTGTATATTTCTCTGAGACTAAGAAATGTGAGGTGAAAGCCCTTGTACAAATCACATGTCTAAGACTGAGTTGTATTTTTCCACAATTGGGTGTAGCCATTGTAGACGTCACGTTGAGATAATCCATGACCAAATATTTGAAAATACCTCCCTAGCTAAGAGGGAGTGTTAGTGTTTTTGTGTAGCTGCGGGAGGTATTTCCCAAAGAATGAAGTCTTAAGGCTAGTTGGCCTAAACATTATAAACAAATATTATATTTTCCTTGGTCGGCTCAAGAGGAGAGCTCGCCTAGTCTTGTATATAATGGAGAGAGAATCTCTACATTATTCAATTCATTTCATTCAATTCTCAATTTGATTTGCTTCAGAAGCATATTCGCATTCAAGAGGAGCAGATTCGCTTCAAAAAGAAGAGTTGATATTCTTTGTAACAAAGGAATTCGCACTATCTTCAAGTGTTGGTCTATTGTATGATATTCAGCGTTTCTAAGGCTTGATTCTGAGTGCTACTTTTGCACTATTATTTTTCATTTACAAGAGAATAAATTGCTGCTGGGTTTTTTTCCTTGTGTAGAAGGGTTTTCCAAGGATAAATTGTTGTGTTGTCTACTCTATGTTGTTTTCTTTTGCTTATTGTTCATTTCTGATCTGAAAATTAACAACAGCCCATCAGAAGTACACTACCTTTGCATACTTATGGATGGGAAGAACAATTCAGGGTACCCGTTGAAGATGAAGTGCAAGCTCTACCTAGATTTGACCAAACACATAGTTTGATAGAAGAACTCTACTGGAAGGCTCAAATTGATGAGAAACGGAAAGGGGTTAAGGATGAAGTAACCCTCCCTAAGTTGTAACTTGTTAAAGATTCTTTGGAGACTATGAAATCAAAATATTTACACTTGATTAGAGATTGAGATTATGCTTTTGAAATTGCAAAGAAGACCATCGATGCTTTCCAAGAAAATGAGAGACAGGTTGATGAGCTTACTCATGAGCTTGAGACAACAAAAGATATGTTAGAAAACACTCAAATGGCATTAATGGAAGTAGAGGAGCAGCTAGCTGATTTCAAACTTCTCAAGGAACAAGAGAATGCACAAAGAGTTGAAGAAATCAAACAAGTAATTGAAGAGCTTGATAATCTTCAAGAAGAGTTTAACTTTGGGGAATGTTCCACGAAAATCAAAAGTTGCATGTGCAGATTTGGATCAGCAAGATGGAAATGAGCAAGAGGAAAGGGATGACTTCCAAGTTTTGTAATGTCCCCTTCTCAAATGTGATCGTTTCAGTTGACCGTTGGCCTATTCTGGAGACCCGTAGGCTACTCGGATGGTGAAATTAGGGTTTCCTAATTTTGAGTTGGTTGTTGCTTGAAGTTTGGAAATCGGATTGCGGATTCTTTCTAGGTTTTCAGAGAGTTTCGCGGTGGTATGGTCAGTTTGGCGTTTCGTGCAACTTCATGAATTTACTATTTTTAGTAAATTCTATTTTTGGCAGTGGACAGGTTGGGTTCAGTTCAGTTGGTCTTCTTCTTCAGTTGGTTCAGTTGGCAATATTGTTTTTGGCCCTTGGGTGTATTTTTATGGAGAGATAAGTATTTTCACATTATAATATTATAATTTAATATTATAACGCCCCCCTTGCCTAGCATTATAACTTTATGTTGTTCTTAAAAAGGGGACTTGATGGGTAAGCTCTTCATTGAAAAGATAAATTATATTTTGAAGTCAAATTGGGTTAAGTGAAATGGACGCCTACTTGAGGAGAGATTGACTTTTATAAAAAGGTGAAATATTTCATTAAAGGAAAAAGGACGCCACCTTTTGGAGGGAAAATGTTGAATTCAAAATTAGGGTTTGGGGCGCCCTTCTTGAAGCTTCTAGAAGGCTCTCTTCATGTCTTTATATTCAGGCCTCAGCTCTTCATTTGGGATCTTTTTTTCTACCTTATTGTTATGCTGCTGGATTGACTTCAGGCACTTGCTTCGAGGAAAGCACACCTCCTAGCAATGGCTCATCTTCTTGCTTGAAAGATAGCAACTAGTTGAAAGTTAGTTTGTAATAGGTTTGTTTTTGCATTTTCAGTTGAGTATTTGCATGTTGGAGTTCTAGTTTGCCTTTTATGTCTCTTTTCTAGAGTTGCTGAATATCACAAAGGAATGTAAGATTTGCTCATATCTTTGAAAATAAAAATATTGCAGTTCTGGGTATTAAACTAATCTGATTTCTTGCTAGGGGCGACCAAGTGTGCCAAGTTTCAGATTTTATGCTTGTGTCTTGAATTTTATGGAGCAAAATCGCCCCTCCTTGAGGGCCGTACTTTTCTATGGATGCATTGATTTCCGTGCAAAATAAATATGAGCCATTTGGGTTGGTTTCTCAGTTACTTTTGGGGCACCATCATCTTAGGAGTTGAATGCATTTAGTTTCATATGATTTGGGTGAGTTTTGAGTGTTTTGTGAGCATTTTAGTAAGTTGCTGTGTTGTTGGTCTGTGCATTTTCTGTCAAAAATCAGTCATATCAGATTTGGGGAAAATTCAGTAGTTGAGTGAGGAGTTAATATTCAAAGGGGTTGAGAGTGTTGGAGAGAAAATTATAATTATTGCAGCATGGAAAGCTTCTAATCTTGTGATTCTGGCAGGTTCTCTAATACATTGTAAGTTGAACAGTAGTACTGTCAACACTTCTCAATTCTTCTCTTTGAATTTATTGTATTTCCCACTAAATAAGTGGAAGAGGCTGGCTTGCCACCTATTTACTTTCAGTTAGTAGCTTTAGGGACCCTTTGACCAAATGCTCGCCATCACTCGGCGCCATTCTTGGTTAGGGTTACTTCAGTTTATCATGCATTGATCCTCTGACCAAATGCTCACCATCACTCAGCGCCATTCTTGGTTAGGGTTACTTCAGTTTATCATGCATTGATCCTCTGACCATATGCTCGTCTACCCAAACGCATTCTTGGTTAGAGTTCCTTTCAGTTTGCATCTGCATTAGACCCTCTGACCAATGCTCACACCTTGCCCACATCGGGATCCTGGTGTACATTCTGGTTAGAGTTGTTTTCCGCATCGTTTTGGTTTAGAGCTAACCTTAATGGGTGCGTGTTGAATTGTAATTGCATTGCAAAAAACAAAAAAAAATTGGTTCGGTTCATTACAAGTTTTTGACAATCCTCTCTTTGAATTGAGTGCAGAAGAAACTTATGATAACCCTCTCTTTGTAATGGACAATGAGACATGTGGTGAAGTGACCAAGCATGAGATTGAGTATGGTTTCCAGATTACTAATGATTTGACATTAGACCATGAGGATGTGACAGAAATTGTGATTAGTAATCTTTCGAGGCTGCTTGTTAATGAACACATAATTGGGTTTGAGGATCAAGTCTCCATTTGGGTAGTGTTGAAACAGGTTATTTTCACGTCCTTGACATCAAGATGTTAACAAAACAAGTCTTAGTAGCTGCTGGCAATTTCGTGACAGCAACAAGGAGTGAAGAATTCAGACTTGTTACTCAGGAGGAAGGGGAGAAAGAAGAACCAAAACAAATTGTTTACTACCTTGAGTGTAACAGGGTTCGCTCGGACTCGCCAGAACTCGGTGAGTCCCAAGCCGAGCACCTTTGGCTAAGTCCTGGGAGCTCGGACTCTGATGTGGCCGAGTCCTACCACATCTGGGCCGGACTCGCCGAACTTGCTGAATGTGCCGCGTCCAGGAGAGTCCCGAGCCCTAGACGCAGTCGGCACAACAAAGGCCAAAAAGGCCAAAAAAAACGTAAAATTAAAGTTTTAAGTTTTTTTTTTTTACTTATATTATCTCCCCAACCCTAAAAGCAACCTCATTTCATTCATTTGGCAAAGTAGGAGGAGAAGAGAGAGCTATGAAGAAAAAGAAGAGATCATTGTAGGGAAACCAGCAAGCTATTGAAGACAAATCCAGGCTCAAATATCATTTGGGAAGCTTCATACCAGCAAGGAGGTGCATTGAGAGCTCATTACCAGCAATTAGGAGGAGTTTGCATTGCATTCCAAGCTAGATTTAAGAGGTAAGTTTGATTTTAATTGGTTTTTTTGTGTTTTTTTTAACAAATAATTCATTGTAATTTGTAAAATCATTGCTTTTTTGAGATTGCATTTTTTTTTTTACAAACCCTACTTGCAAGTTGCAACTTAAATAATTTTAGAAACCCTACTTGTTATTGCAGCCACTTTCATTTGCAAATCATACCATACTTTCGCAATGTCTCAAATTCAAACCCCAGGCAGAAAAGACCCTGCTTGGAAAAATGCTGAAATATTTGCCGGAATGAAAAAAGAAGAGGAAAAATGTAAATATTGCAAAACAATATCTCATAGAGGAATAAATAGATTGAAATATCATATTGCACGCATACCCATCCATGATGCAATGGGCTGCACTAAAGCACCTGTTGAGGTTGTTCATGAAGTGCAGGTGCAATTAGAAACATTTGAATTACAAAAAGAAATGAAAAAGAGGCAGAGGGAGGAGTTGGCGAGTGTTGGACAACCACAACGACTTGGTGTTGTTGGAGATGCTTCTTCCATGTCTCCATACCCTCCTAGTGCTAGTGCTTCTGCTACTCCACCAGCTATGCATACTACTACTAGTACTACTCCTAGTGTTGTTGGCATTGCTTCTGCTAGTGGTAGTGGGAGTGTTAGCATTGGCCCTAGAGTTTGTAAATCTAGGATGGACTCATATTTTGTACCACGCACTACTCCCGGTTTCCAACCGTCGCTTGAGAGCATGGGTTGGAACAAGGACGTACATGATGCAACGAAGAAAACAATTGCAGACTTCTGGTACTATTGCACCATTCCCTTCCATGTAGCCAGGTAATTCTTTTTCATTTAATTCTTTTAAAATTTATATTTAAATTTTAGAATCTAGAATCTAGATTTATCTAATTATCGAATTCAAATTTAAAATTAAAAACTTAAAACTTTTCATTTTACAATACTTATCTAAGTAACTTATTAATTTATTTATGACATGTTTTAGGTCTCCTTTTTGGCAAAACATGGTTGATTCCATAACCATATGTGGGGCAGAGTTCAAAGCCCCTATTGAAGATGAATTAAAGGACCCACTTTTGACTCAAAAGGTGGCACATGTAAAAGCACAATTAGAGGAGCAGTGCTTGCAGTGGAGGAGGTCGGATTGCACCATCATGACTGATGGTTGGACCGATAGGAGAAATAGGACGCTCCTTAATTTTCTAGTTTCCTCTGGAGATAATTGTACTTCCCTCTATGCATTGAATAATTTAGAATTTGAATTTGATTTAGCGATTAATAATTTAATATGCCTGCTTTATGTTTTTTAATTTATTGAATAATTGGTTTTGCTTATTTTTTCAGGTGACACCGTCTTCATCAAATCCATTGATGCTTCCGCCCAAATCAAAAATGCCACATACCTTTGTGAGGTTATAGAGGAGGTGATAGTTGAGGTGGGAGAAGAGAATGTAGTTCAAGTGGTGACAGATAATGCAGCAAATTATGTTGTTGCTGGTAGATTATTGATGGAGAGGCACCCTACTATATTTTGGACTCCATGTGCCGCCCATTGCATTGACCTCATATTGGAGGATCTTGGGAAGCTCCCATGGATCAAAACATGTGTGGATTCCGCAAAAAACATTTGCAAATTTGTATATAATCACACATGGGTGCTTAACCTTATGAGGCAATACACAGGGTTGAGGGAGTTGGCTCATCCTAGCATCACTAGGTTTGCAACAAATTTTATCACATTGCAATCCTTGATTCAATCAAGGGCAGCTTTAAGGCGCATGTTTGTTGGTGAGGAGTGGTCTTCCTTATCCTATGCTGCAAGCACTGCAGGGATTGATGTGGCTGATTACATTTTTGATGAATTAGGGTTTTGGACACCAGCAGAGGAGATTGTGAAGGTAAAATTTAATTCTTCATTATGTTTTACTTTTAATTTTTATTCATATTTTACTTTTATTTGTTTATTTTCATTCACACTTAAGTTAATGTTTCACAATGTTTGCACTTTGCAGTTTATCAAGCCCTTGGTAGTTCTCCTACAAGTTGCTGATAGGGAGAAGCCCGCAATGCGCTACATATATGAGGGCATGGATAGGGCCAAAGAGGCCATTAGATCCGTCTATGGTGGAGTTGAGGAGAAGTATCATCCCATTTGAGAGATCATTGATCAAAGATGGCACCACCAACTTCATAGGCCCATCCATGCAGCCACATGTTTCCTAAATTTGGCCTTTCAATTCAGCCATTATCTATGTGCAGATAGAGAGATTCTTAGTGGGTTGTACTCGACGATAGAGCGGACATTGCCTGCTATTACTACATAGATAGTGCACAAGATAGATGCCTTCACTAAGGCACAAGGAGACTTTTTTGCACATCATTTGTGCAAAGAGAGTAGGATGACATTACTGCAAGGTAAAAATATATTTAAGGGCATAATCTTCATCTTTTTATATTATAATTTATTATTAAATGTTGAACTTGAAACTTGAAACTTGAAAATTAAAGTTGGAAATGAGATTGATTTTGTTTCTTTTTCTCATTTTAGACAGTCAGTGGCATATGTTTGATTCCGATATACCAAACCTTCAAAAAGTTGCCATTCGTATATTGATCCAGCCATGCAATTCATCTAGTTGTGAGCGCAATTGGAGTACGTTTGAGCACATACACTCCAAGAAGTGCAATAGACTGTCAGTGGAGAGGATGAATGATTTGGTGTATGTTCATTACAACCTTCGCCTCAGATACAAGAAGATTTTTGACCAAGACTCCACCCCGATCAGGCTAGAGGAGATTGATCCACAACCTGAGTGGATCACTAAGGCTACAGATGCAGTCTTTAGTGACGAGGACCTTGATTCGGTATGGGTGGACCAGGCAGAGCGAGAGGCTGAGGTTGTAGCCATGGTTAAGAAGGAGGCTAGAGCACGAGGAGACATAGTTGTTGTTGGTGAGAGTGGCATGGAGACACAAGCAAAGACTATGGCTGCAGCTGCGACATCATCGAGGACCCTTAGAAGCCTTCGTAGGAAGGATGTTGGCTCCACTAAGCCATAGACTTGTGTCTATTTTTTTGATATTTCATATTTATATGGAACATTTGATGTCATGGATTTCATATTCCATGAGTTTTGTATACATTTGACTATATTTATATATCTAAGTATGCTATTTCCTTCAGCAGCTCAACTACAATTTGTGTACTATATACTTACGTGATCGTTGTATACTTGTGCATGTGATCAAATTTGCTTCTATTTAATGATGTTATTGTGTCTTTAAGGTTTATTCAATAAAGGGTGCTTGAAACAAGTTTTAAATCCTTAAAAATCTCTAAATTTGTAGGGTTTTTTCAACTTTTTTCATTTTGCCAAGTCTGTGCCAAATTTGCGCCGAGTCCCGAGTTACGAGTCGAGTCACCCTAACCGAGTCTGAGCCAAGTCCGAGTCTCATTACTATGACCTTGACCATCCATCCCTTGGGCAGAGTGATTTTTTGGCTCATACTAGTCCATTTTTGGACTTGGGATTGAAGACAACAATTGTTCCATGCTCCACAAATGTGAATGCTTTCATGGTTAGGTTCTAGGGGTTCACTAAAGGAAACACTAATCATTCAGGGTATGCAAGTTGAGTGTAAACTCTCTAATTGCATGAAGACATTTCATGCCTAAAACAACATTCATCTCACCCATGCTAACAACATAGTAATCAGCTTGGAACTCATAATCATTCAGCTGCAAGGTGAGATTGGGAATCCTCTTAATACACATGAGAGTAAAGCCATCTGCAACTCTCACTTTGAACCCTTTGAATTCCTCTGTCTTAAGTCCACATTTAGCAACTAGCCCCTCATTAATGAAGTTATGAGTGGCTCCTATGTCAAACAACTTGATCACATGTTGTCCACTCAAGACTCCTCTAATTCTGAAAGACCCCTCTCTTTGAATGCAAGAGAGTTGTGTTGTGGGGGACACTTCTTCTAGATCCTTTCCTGACTCACCAAATGCACTTTCCACCTCATTTTCCTCTAGATCAGACTATTGTTTTGAAATTTCAAAAGTGGTTTCATCAGTATAAAAGTATTCCACTTAATTTACTTTGCCCTACATAGGACACTTATGACCTAGTTCCCAAGGGCCTTTTCATTTGAAGCGCAATTTCTGCCTCCTCAAGTCATTTATGGTTTCATCATTAAGTTTTGGTGTTGGTTTCTTTTGCTGGTCTAAAACTTTATGATGAAACTTATCTTTTGAAGAGGTGAATGTTTTTGATGGAAACTTGCTTTTTGGTGCAGCAAGCTCCATGTTACGTGCTTTCTTCATTGCATCATGTAGAGAGGGAGGATCAAATGCTTTAATCCACCCACATAAAGGCTACATGAGACCTTCACCAAAAAGAACCACTAGTCTTCTCACATAAACGTCGGGAACCATTATGGATAACCTCTGAAATTTAGAGATGTAGGACTCCAATGAACCATATTGCTTCAGTTGTGCAAGCTCATAGACAAATACCTTTGGATCTTTTTTATCAAAACATTTAATGAGTTCATTAGTGAACTCATCATAGGTAGTAATTGAATTGTGCCCAGGTGTGACCAATCCGTGGTACCACCACTCGTGAGCCAAACCATCTAGATGTATGGTGGCAAATATGATTGCCTCTTCCTCAAGCATGGGTCTCAAGGAGAGGTAATAGTCTAGTTTTTGTACCCAAGCACGTATTGTACATCTATCACTACCATCAAAATGCTCCAAGGTTATTTTACTCACTACCTGCTAGAAGTTTCTCGTCCCCTATAGTGCTTTGGCCTCTAATCTACCAATTGCAACTACCCTATGCCTCTTCTAGTTAAGGAACAGCTCAAAGGTCAACATACTCCTAATATCATGAGGAAGAGTGATGTACTCAGCATGACTCATCCTAACCTCATCAACCATAAATACCTGCATCTCAGGAGGCTGTTCTTGGTAAGTGCGTGCCTCCACTCTATGTGTAAAGGATGGTTGTAGGGGCCTAGACATTGGGAAGATAGGAGTCTTCTATCTATCTACAAGCTATGCGCAGGAACTATTGGTCTCATCTGGATGCATTGTATGACCAGGAGTCACATTCTGGTTCATTTTGGAAAAGAGTTGAGCCACCGTATCCATCATGGTGTCAAATTTCCACTCTACTCTGGAATCAAGATTGAGTGAACCAAATCGTCCCTTATCTCTCTCTGCCATGGCTCCTATAATACTCTCACTATCACTAGACAAACTCCTGTGTAAACCCGGAGACCTGTGAATACCCAATACACTTGAAACAGTATCACCTTCTGGTACCTGTGAGGGATGCCATTGTCATGTTCCTCTGTTATAAACTTGTTTCTTCCCACTCATGTAATTTTTGCACAGGATGGCAAGAATATTGAGCTCTAATACTAGTACAATTACCCCCCCTCCTAAACTGAAATTTTCCTTTTTCTTTTTGTTTTAAAATGGTTTTCTGATTTTTGGGTTTTTTGCCAACCAATGCGAAAATTACAAATATTTGCAAAATAAATAAACACCAAGCAAATGCACGAAACAAATAACCCAGATTTTATTATTTCTTTAGAAAATGCATTGGAATCATACCCGGATGACGAAACGTAAAGATTACAGGTCTGAAAATTGCATAAACAACAAACTAGAAATTCATATAATGGGACGCCACTCCTCAATGCCTTACAATCTCGCTTTGAAACTAATGCAAACCTTTCCTCTACCCTAGACGCCCACTTTGGAGATATTTACAAGTCAAATACCTAGGTGTTTAACCTTAGGAAATTCTCACGCCCCAACTGCGAGTGGTACAGCTTGCTAGAAACTGTATGCCCTGCTTGGAACCCCACGTGCCAGCCGATGGTGTTTTGATCAGCATTAAAGAACATCAACAAATATCAAAATCTATATTATCCTCCCCTGAATGTCTGATTTGAATTTCTTTTGAATCCAATGAAGCTCAATGATAACACCTAAACGAGATTATCTAATCAAGTGCTCTTGGGTGATCTTTCACACTTGCAAACACTATCCTCTTTGAGGGATTTTGTCCTCAAAAAAGCTATAGCTTTCAACCAAAAAACCCTTGCTCAATTCTTCTCAAATTTTGTGCAAAAAATAATGAATGGTGAAAAAGCATTAAGTGTGCTTTTTATATCTCACCAAATACCCACGTCCCACTTGGCCAAATAATGGTTTTTAATTATTATTTTCTTTTGATGGTCATTAAATAATTCATCTCATAAAGTTGAGGGGGTTTAATCATTAAAATATTAATACTTTATGCAACGCCTTATAACACCCTTTTAACCCCTTATAATACCACTTTATAAAATCATCTATAATAAATAATATTATTAAAGTTAAGCTGAATTAACTTTAATAATATAAATTAAAACATTAACTCCCCAATAAATACCAATATCAACTCATAGGAGTAATCCATCAACTTTCCAAATATAAGCGTAATAACAACTGACCATACCATGACTTACTATAAATAGTAAGTATGAGCAACACATCCAAATGACTTACTAAAAACAGTAAGTGTGGGTAAAAGGGCCCATAATGGCCTCCAGAAGGCACACCACAAATAAGCTGGGACACTGAGCTGAGGAGTATTGAAATAAACAACAAAGGCATGTTGAAAAGCCACAGATCACCCTCAAAGGGGTCTCCTAATCACCATGTTAGCCTACAGAGACCATAGTCATCGGCTAACCACAAATCCTGTCCACTGGCTAGGAAGGGGACATTACAAAGTGCAAATGGGTGCATGTTTGGTCTAGTCAGGATAGGTTTGCAAAAGGCTAGGGTTTGATGGTCATTGGTTGAATAGCCTTGAGAATTGGATTGGTAATTTAAACTACTGCAGTAGGGCACACTAATGTAAAACTCTTTTTGAATCAATGAAATATAATCTTACCTATTAGAAGAAAGAAAAAAGAAAAAAAAAAAACATTAGCAAGTTGACCATTGATGCCAAGTGCCAACAAATTATTGTGTTACCTGTAGTATGTAATTATCATTAGCAAGGATTAGTATGACATTATCTAGGTATTGACTCTAACTTTGACTCTATTTTCATGGTTATAATGTCAATGACCTTTAATTGATCTTGTTGACTTATAAATGTTAAGAAAGTTGTTGACTGAATTGAGAGAAATTTGACTAATATAATGTTGTAAGATTCTACTATTAACTCTATTAGATATTGTTTTTTATTAGATTAGCACGGAAAAAGGGCCCTAACCCCACAGTTCAGAACAACATCAACTTAAATAGAGACTTTAGAAAAGGCATGTAGGCCACGAAAAGAACTACAAAGCACACAGGCCTACTAGAAACAAAACAACTAAAAACTAGAAAAACTAGAAGAAAAGAGACAGCACCACCAACATCTAGAGGAAACTGCACCCAAGACCCAGAAACAGCTATTTGATTAGGTCCCAATGCTCCAACAAAAGTGTCAAGCGACTCCTCCAAATCTTCTTTGACCTAGATCTTTTTTGCTTTTTTATTGTTGGCTTTAACCAACTAAGGTTCTTTGTCTTTTCCTTGCTTCTTTCTCTATTTGTAGATTTTTGAATTTCTCGAGACAATCCCCATTACAACTTTCAACATTATGCCCTGAGTGACAAAAGTAAGATTTCTGATGGCCAATTCCATTCTATGGATTTTGTCATTGTTGGCATTCACCTTACTCTCATATCCTTGACTTTCGTCTGCAAAGTCTCTAGTTGAGATCTTACAGAAGTGAGCAAGTCCTCACTTTCAAATTTGTCATCTCTATCACCCTTATTGACCACATCTTTTTGCTTGTCCAGAGGAACAGAGATTAACTCTTCATCCTCCTTCGTGCTTCCATTTTCATCATCTTTGTTTCCTTCTTCATCATCATCTTCTTTGCCTTCAGCTTCAGTATCCTCCTTTTCTTCTTCGTACAGCTCCTCCTCCTCAGCAACATCACCAAGCTCCACCTTAGCACCCTCACATTGCTCTTCTTCAACCTCAATCTGCAGGTAGTCTTCCCAGTCCACACTAAATTTTTGTACTTCTAATTGAATTTTATATTTCTGAGTTAAGTATATAGCATGAAATTGATCCCTTTGGGGCTATGCTCTGTATTTCGTCAATGTTGTTTGATCACTTGCCTATTATGTGGAATATAAAGACGAATTGGAGTCTTGAATTAGTGATACCTTATTAGCGAGGAACACCAGGGGATGCCCATCTTCTCTTTCTTATAGCTACTAAGCTTTTGTAAGTTTTCCCCAGCCACATAATCATAGTGGTAGAGGAGAAGAAAAAAACAAGTTTGAGGCACTCAAGAAAAGATGAGAGGAGTGATTTCAACTTCTTTACAGAGAATGACAAACCAAAGAATGCTAGTAAGATCCTGTATCATGAAAATGAAAGAAACTGTTAAGGGCAGACATGAATACATCTAATTACCTGTATAAAGCACTGACATAAAAAATAGAGGTTTAGTTACAGCACTGGCAGTTTATGTAATTCACCCACACAATACACCAATTTTGTGATTTAGCTTCTAATATTTTGGTATGGGGAATCATTGTTCTGCTCATTTTTTATTCTGTTGTTGAACTCACCAATGTTGTAAAATTGTGAGCTCCAGACATTCTTGAGCAGGATGCTCAGGAGTAGTTTCAGGGGTATACGTTGGTCTCAAATAAGTCTCATTGTGTATATATTATAATTTGAAATTTGTGCTTCACTGAATAAAACAAGCACTCATAATAAATCATGTACACAATTATCCCTCACAGGTTAAACGAACAGAAAAGACTCATTACCTAGTAAATCATCATATTAAGAGTCTCCATAATTAGTGAATTACCATGGATGTAATCACAAACATCTAAATTATTGCTGGAGTATGTAATTGCAAATCAAGTAGAATAAGGATTACAATGAATAGTTATGCAAATATTTGTACCAGGTTGGTGAGTAATTTTCTCCTAACAAATGAGACTGATGTGCATGGACCGCAATCTATATATAAAGCCCACTTACAGGACTTCAACTTTTACAGTTAGAACAAGACTGATGTATCTATTGAAAGAAACCATCTATAAATACTCTTATATAAGCCATAGATCCTATTTGGTGATTACTTCCAGGCATGTATTTCAATGGAGCAATATTTAAGCTATTAGATATTTATTCAGATGTTCTGCTTTATGTAGCAATATGTATAATTTGGTTTTTGAATATGTTAAAATCGTTCACAATGTCTCCAATCCTACTATGCATTTGGGAATTGGGCCTGATGAAATAAATTTGTAGCAGCATATCATATCATGTCACCAAAGATTTTCACACTCAAACCATCAATATTAAAGCCAAGAATCTCATACATGTTGTTACATATGCATTATCATTTATTCCTAATGTTTTCAGAATTTTCACCCCAATCTCAATCAATTTGAAATGGAACTGGATTTAATATATTTATAGATTAATTCTCTATTGTGACCATTTGTCAAACTTCTCTTTACATTTTTATTGTTCTTAAGGAACAATTCCCTGCATACAAACATGCCCAAATGATCAATTGAATAGTTATATTGTTGTCAAACAATCCAATTATTATAAGCATCTTATACCTATAACTGAAATTCATTAATTATCGCAAGCCAACGAGTTTTCCAACCTAATTATTTTATCCATATATAAATGTTTCCAGCATAGTTTGTCCTCATGAGTAAGTATCTTGTAACATTATAGTAGAATACCACGACAAGGGTTCAAAATCTTTGAAAATGATATCAAGCATATTAAATGTAGACATGGCCAAACCGAAAATACTCATAAATGTATCAGTTGTTGGTTTGAAATCCTCAGTAAAAGCCTCCATTGGTAAGGATACTTCAACTAATGCAAGTTTTGGTTCCACTCTTTGTGTGTATGCTCGACACTTTGAGTTTACTATCAACCATTGTCTGTCCCATCTAAACCCTACACATAACAAAAGAAACAATAAGAAAGATATGCATACATGTGTTTCTTTTAGCCTCTATGGTGCAAATAACTTCATCAACATTTTAATCAATAAAGCTTTTCATCTGCACCATTTAGTTTTACAGTTTATGACATGCATATAATATATTTTCATGAGCTTGTTGAACATGGAAAATAAATGTACATGCTATTAATTGCATTAATAAATTATAGGTTCTAATCTGAACCACATAGCCCCTACAATTCTAATTATTATTGATAGTACAACAAATAGTAGTGGTAGTAGACATGTGAGTTTTCTTTAGTATTAGACCAAGAAGATATATCACATTATGTAGCAATGGCATAAGAAACATGAATTCCACTAGAATCTGTATAAAAGAATAGAAAACCCTAGCATTTAAGGTGTAATTCAAACATAAAACAAGGGATTAAAATATAGCCTATCAAAAATATTTACATTTGACACTAGCGTAACTAATAGTAATTTTACTCTTGCAACCTGATAAAGCATATTTCCTTAGCAATATCTCCCATATATATTATAACAAATATAATATAGTACCCCACAATGTTATTTGCAAATAAAAAAGGTAAACAAAAATGTAAAAACTAGTCCAAATATATTTCATGATCATGAAAATTGTACAAGATTTAATCATTCAAAGAGTTTGTGATATACAATTTCCTTTTTTGCAAATTGCTATGAAATTGCTTGTCAGCCAAAATCAATTCATATGCATTTATTTTGCGTGTACCAACAAACAAAGTAATAAAACCATGTAAATCATCAAAGGTAACCATGTGAATACAGTAGATTGATTGAACTCACAAACAAGCCTCAAATTAGTGCAAAACTCCAGCAATGTATAAGTAGCCAATTGCAAATATTCTTTTGAGAACAAGCAATAGTTTTCTCTTGGTATAAAGATGCTGCCAAAGCAACAAAGTTAAGGAAAGGGATATTGCATCATTCACGTGTATAGATTATTGATTAGGTTTCTCACTAAGAATATTTATTAATATTGGACTGTACACATGTATGGATTAAATTTTTTATGTACTATATTGTTCAAGCTTCAAACTCAAAGACACCAAAAAACTAACATTCACAAAACCTTATCTTATTGTAGGTATCCTCAAGTATTTAAACAATAGCTTCTTTTCAAGTTTCTATGCTAGAGATGTTAACTAACATTGGTATTCATATCCAAGGAAAACAGAAAACAAACTCCTCAAAATCCAATTTTTAAGGGGAAAAAAATAGATAGTGATGTAAGGTTTAGAAAAGTTCAGACATACCATTGCAATCCTTAGAACTGTAACACAAGCCAAGCCTTCTTGATGAAAAAACTATTTCATGAAGCAAACTCATTATCATTACTTAGTTTTTCATTTTCTCCATGGCTACATGTCGGTTACCATCACCAAAAGTTACCAATACAGGTAAATATATGCTAAGAATTTATGATAAACAATACCACTCAAGTGATAAGAGTTGAAAACCACTGTCTCTTTCAAAACTTCTTTAAAGTATTAATCAAGTTTCAAACAAAAAAAAATGCATTTAGAAGCATAGTAAAAACTAATGATGTACCCAAGTAGAATCACAAAAATTGAATTGGACTATCTCAATGCAATTAAATCAATGTTACAAGACTCACCCAAAATCACCAATCTACTCAGAAAGTTTTGAAGCAAGTGAGGCAAAATTGGTCTCAAGTGCTCATCATCTGGGTACCAAAGTCTGGACAGACTCGCCCAATCTACCAAACTTGCTAGACCTAGCAAGTCTTGATAAGAAGACTCAACCAGCAAAATTTAAAAATAAAAGAAAAAAGTAAACAAAACCAATAAAAAACATTGAACCTAATGACTTAAGATGATTTTTTACACACTAAAGGGACACTAATTCCATTTGCAAGCACAATGAGAAGATATAAATATTGAAGCCAAAATTACATTTTAGACAAGGAAAAATCAGCACACAAGTTGAGCAAAAAATATATACTAAATAACATTTGGGTAGGTTTGTAACAACCTTGGGTGCATCAAAAGGATCCTATCGAGCATTTAGGAGACTTCATTACTAGTTTGGAGCAGCCCATCATTTATTTCAAGCAAGTTTGAAGAGAGTTTTTTATTTTGAACCTTTTTTTCTTATAAATTTCATTTGTCTTTTACATTTTTTTTTATTTTTGAAAGATTAATAGAACAGAGAAGAAACCCTAGCTATCATTAATTATTCCTTATGAGCGAACCATAGCTACTTTTGTAATTTTTTTCTATTTTATGGCTGCAAACCCTATATATTTTTACATTTTATGATTTTTTTATCTTAATTTAAATAGAAATCGTAAATGTTAAATTATTTTCTATTTTTTTATTGCAACAAGCTTTATATTTGTAAATTGTTCCAATGTCAAACCCAATGAGAAGGGACCCTTCTTAGAAACATGTTATTCTTAGAGAAAAGAAAGGAGAAATAATTTGTGTATGTTGCACACAAAAATGCTTAAGGAAGGCACAAACCAATTGAAATATCACTTTGCATAAATACCATGCTAAGATGCTAAAGCATAGCCAAGTGAATGTAATAACCCACTCTATTTTTTTTTTATTTTTTTTTTTAAATATAAAGATGCAATGCAACATCTTCAACACTTTCTAATCACCCAGATCTTGGAGTGGGCAAGGTGAGAGCATGTGGTACCTCCAACCACACAATTAATCTAAATGAATGCAATTACATATGAGATGGTGGCAAGCCAACCAAAAACCACAAGCAGAAGAGCCATCCTTATCAACAACTCTTTGGCAAACTATGTAATATGACATGCAAGCAACAAAGCCAACCCATCAACACCTCTTTGGAAAACTATGTGATGCAATGCAAAGCCATTGGAAAAATTTCTAAGCTTGACTTAGACCAAAATGGTCGATAATGCCAACTTATTCATGCCAAAATAGGCTAAATGAAAAATCCTATAATTCTTAGCAGTAAATTATTTACTTCATTGGGTGTATTTCAACTTACTACGGAAGTAAACTAGATTATGCACAAAACACAGAATAGAACAGCATATCCAAACACATAAGATGCTTGAAACATGGAATGCTTTTATTCATTTCCAATAAGTATCAACATGTACAATTATTAAGATGTCACACTATCCAATCACGATCATCCTAATATGTTCCCGACTACAGAAACTGAGTACATATAACGCTCGGTGGTGGTTGAGCAACCAACCATCATGACGTTTCATAACAGCCCGTTACCACTAATTGGGACCTAGTTACCCGAATACACATGACATTTATTACATTAACTATTCCTACTACAACTATAGTTTTATTGAATTATCACAACTAGCCGACTACGACCAACTATGCTACGGCCGACTACAGCTAAAGATATTAACAGCTTACATCATCCCCCCCACAATGAAGTCGTCTTCCAAACGACATGACAAGCGAAGAAAGGAATGATACTTCATATAAAGCTACTGAGAAGAAGGGGGAAGTGAGGACCATCCCTAGATGAATTGACGATGTTGGGGTAGTCGTCGGTGAGTGTTGTGTTTGCAATCGCTTCACTTCCTCTGTACGCATGCAGAGCTAGCGATCGGCCAGTATCTCCCTCTCCCTGGCAACTTTGACCATACGAGCCGCCTCCATCAGTTGGCTTTCAGCCTTGTCCGCCTCCGTACTCCTTGTGGCCAACTACTCCTCTAACTCCTTCACTCTCTGCTCCCATGCCTGCTCCCTATGTCATGTCGCCTCCTCCAAAGTGATCACCCTGGCCTCCAAGGCCGCTACTCGAGTTTCCCTGTCACTGGCTATCTGAGTTTGCTCTGCCAGTTCAATTTGGAGGTTCTTCATAGTTGTGGCTGACTCATCCTTGATCTTCTCTAAAGTCTATATGCCTCTACCTTTTGTGCCACTGTGATCTCCATGGACAACATCTGCCGCTTCATGATATATAAAACATCACGGAAGGCTAGCTCAATATAATAGACTCTCCAGAACCCAGCATCCCTTTCGACCAGCCTCGGTGGTTTACCACGCCATGCCTTGAGCATTGTTGGAGTCTCGCCTGCCGGCCATCCCTGTCTGGTGAAGATACAAGTAAACTCCAACTCGCACCCCACCTGCATGAATCTGCAGATACGTTGCACTTCCTAGGCCACTAGGGGAGAGTGGCCAACCTTGAATGCTTTAGAGACCTGTCCTACTCGGATCATCAATCGCCGCATGTGCTCAAGTTCCTCTACATAGTGTTGCATGGTCCCTACGGGATCTGATGGATCTGGGTGCGACATCTCAACTACAAATCCGCCAAACCCTATGGAATCATTTTCCTCATCCTCCTCATCTCCGAGTGCTAAGGGAGACTCAATGTCCGCCTCAGGGATCTCCCTCTGTCTATCCCTCAGGCTCCTGGACCACTGCCACGGGCTCCATCTCCCCTGTAGCCACGAGTTGCTCACGTGTCTCCTCTGCGAGCCTAGCTGTCTCACTCTACTGAGTCTGAATAACTGGGTCTCCCTCATCCGTACCACTGGCCAACCCCTTTGAAGGGCTCTTGGCAAGCGGCTCAACCACCTCCAATGTGAAGCCCACCAACCCCAGCCAGTCATCAATCTAGGCCACTCCTGGTGCTCCTAGTGGTGTAATAAGGGGAACCTGCTCCTGTGTTGTGATTGTTCCCCAAGTCCCTATTACTGGTATTTCTGGCGATGCGGCAGGGGTAGATAGCAGTGTACCTTGTGAGGCTGCCAGGCCTAGCGGAGTGACCCCCAAAGCTGCCGAACCTGGTAATTCATCACCTACAACTGACTCTAGCAATATCTCTCCTGAATTCGCCAAACTTGGCAATACCTCTACTGAAGTTGTCGAACCTGGCAGTACATCGCCTCCTGGCAATAGCTCCACTGAGACTGTCGAGCCTGGCAGTGTAGCTACAAATCCTGGCAGTGGCACTATGTATCCCAAAATGTCGAACACGGCAAAGTGATTGTCAATCTTGGCAGTGTGGCAGCGAGCGGCGCCCAACCTAGCAATGCGCCAGGTACTAAAGCTACTACTCAATGTCTACCCGACGCCGATGGGTGATACTGGAAGGGTAAAAGTCACAGTCGGCAAACTCCCCACACTCGCTGGTGGTGCTGACAAAGTGAATCTTGATGGTTGGAATGGTGGTATCATCACTTCCTCTACTTCCATCCCTACCTACGTGCCTACAGCCACGGTCACTTCTTCGTTCGTCGGTGAACTGGCAACCGACGTCGAGGAGGACAACTCAATGGGTTCCTTTTCTCCTTCTTCCTCACTCTGCTCAGATGGTTCTTCCACCGATGTTTCCTCTTCTATCAACACCTCCCTGCATTTCCTCTTCTTTCCTGCCACAAAACCTTCGCCAACTTGCTTCAGCTCTAACCCTGTCCAGTAAAATGTTGTTGGCAACCCTGAGTCTAAA
Organism: Sequoia sempervirens; assembly: GCA_007258455.2. NCBI lineage: Eukaryota > Viridiplantae > Streptophyta > Pinopsida > Cupressales > Cupressaceae > Sequoia > Sequoia sempervirens. The sequence continues at coordinate 27,458 of VDFB02109640.1, forward strand.
TGGGTGAGAGGCTGCAGCCGACCCCACCTGCCCTCTAGCACCTATGTGTGAATGGCATCCAGGAACAAGGCGATTGCATGTTGTGTCATGTAGAATGCCTTGTGCCGCTGTAATAAAAATTCCCTCATACGCTCCAAGAGCAACGCCCCGAGTAGTATAATTGTAGAAACCCTAGTTTCCCCCTGTTTCTGAATCTGATGTGTTTTTGTTTGTTTTTGCGTTTTTGACTGTTTTTGGGTTTTTGTGCAATTAAAGAATAATGCGATTTTGCAAAGAATGGATAAATAAATTCTAATAAAATCATACAATGCTGATATTGATAGAAAGATGCAAGATCTAATGGCGCCAACTATTTATTCATCTTCTGAATGTCTTACAATAAAGGATCTGACAACATGCAATAATGAAACAGCATTTTATTTAATAAAGAACCTGGTATAAGCAACAGACTGAAAATAACTGGTACGGCTGCAATGAATGCTTCTCCCTTCGTCTGGCAATCAAGAAATGATCCAGTAGCCTAGGCGCCTGAATGAGTGAAGCTGGATGATCAAAAGAGGAGGCGATTTGCTTGCAAAAGAAAGTACGCCCCTTTTAATTGGAAGTACGGCCAGGTACAGATTTGTACGGCCTGATAACAGCAGCAAGCAATAAATAAAAAGTATGGCCCCTTCTGGAATCTCAGGATCTGAAGAGTAAATGCGCCTGAGTTGCAAGATACTTTCTGGATGAAAACTCTCTGAAATCCTAAAGATAAATTAACTCTGAAGCTCTGTAATTTCTTCTGGATGAAGAAATCTCTTATCTGGCAATAAATCAGGTGATATCTCACACCCTCTGAACTGCTTTCACTGGAGATGGCTCGTTCCCCAATGCATTCGAGACTGAAACCCTAAGTTCCTGTGCTCTGCTCAAGACTTGATCAATTTTCAATTAACAATGACATAATGGCTCGAATTTCCAAGCAAAAGCCTTATACACATGAAAAGTGCGAATTCCTTAAAGATAGGGAATCATTAAAAGAATTCGACTTTTATTATTTAATTTCTCAATAGTCTCCGATTAAATTTTAATAATAAAATATAATCGTCAAAATGGCCCCTTTCTGATGATGGGCGACCCCTTCACTGAAATCACTTAAGTTATAATAAAATATTATAACTTTATATTATAATGCTCCACAATTAATATTTAATTAAATCAATTAAATATTAATATCTCTCTCGATATATACCCGATGCACAAACCGTCTGAAGCTGATGAACACTGAAGTGATTCCGAACACTAACAATCCATACTGCTAAAAATAGCAGGGGTCCCACGCTGAGTGCTAATACTGCTAAAAATAGCAACTCAGGTAAACTGTGTCCGAATGAGCCCGAACGAAAGCCAACTGATCAAATACTGCCAACTGAAGCTGAGCCAAGCTCCAACATGACCCTCTATTCAAACTATCAGCCTACGAGGGTCGCATAATAGGCTAATCCTGTGCTCGGAGAGATGTCAACTAGAAGGGGACATGACAATAATTTTCCAACACTTAGCCCCACCATATAGTCCACCATCCAAATGGCGATGTTTGATGCTCGGTTGGCTGCTATCAATCAACATTTTATCAAATCCAATAGGCATTTCCACTCGACAGTCGCCAGGTAGTGCTTGTGAAGCCCTTTGTTGCCTATGTTCCATATACTGTCCCTCTCCTCCGCTGTCAAATCATTCCAACAAACTTGTTTGATGAGGATTTCCTTGTGTTGCTGAGTCATTTTTCCTCGTTTGTTGACTCCAGCTCCCGTGGCTGGAATGCCAAATACCCTCTCGAAATCCTGTGCCCAGAAGGAGACTATGACTAGACAACCCTTGTAATCTATAGTAGATTTTTGTGAATGTCGGCAATAATTTTCCATCATAGCCTTCAGCCAAGGCTCAAATTCTTGGGCATTGAAGAATGGTAAGAGCACTGCCTTGTGCACACGAGCATGTCTCAGCGCAATCTTCGGGGTATAATCATCCCCCGTGCTTCTCCACCATTGCTTACATTCATTGCCTGTTAAAATTTCCCATGTCATGGTGTCAGTTTTTGTACTCATCTTTTTCTTTATTGTCGATGCCACCTTTGGCTTGTATGGTATTACTTTCTTGCCTTTCTCCATTGTGATGTCTTTTCGGCGATTCAAATCTACTTTATTTCCTTTCACCTGACAGTTGTTGTAACTGCTGAACTAGAGTTTGGCGTGAATTTGCTTCCTTAACTGACGTACTATGTGCTAGTGTAAGGGATGTCGTACGGTTTGAGGACCTTTTGCTAGTCATACAGTGTGAAATGTGCCTTCTGTCAATTGCTCCCTGTGGTTTTGAATCTACTGTACTTTGATGGGCTTTTTAGGCCGTACGCTATACTTGCTTGGTCGTACAATGCACCCTCTTGGTCATTGGATGTCTTGTACGCTGCTTCCCTTAGGCCATACGACCTCTATTTGCCTACCTCTGTGGGTGCGTGTGACCTCCTCTCGTATTTCCTTGTCCTGACTCTGTGTGATATGTCGTACGAAGCTCCTTGGTTTGCCAATGCTTGGCACGCCTTGTGCTTCATTGCCTTCGATTTTTCCTTGCCATGTGGTATCCTACTCATGCCTTACCATGTCCACTTTTTCAGCCAAGCTTTGCCCACTTGAACCTCCAACTTGCCGTATGACCTCCTCTATGCTGCCATTGTCGTACATTTTTGTTAAGTCATACGATTTGCCTCTAATTGCTAAGTCGTGGTTCCTTCTTTTGTCTTTCTCATGCCTCACATTCTTCACCTTGCTTGAATCCTTCTTACATCGTATGGCTTTGCTTTCCACTATGTAGTCTTGCCCATTCCTTGTTTTGATTTCCGCCGAAGTAGAGTTTCTTCTTAATGGCCATATGATCTTTAATTTAATGATGCTTCTGACTTTAATATTTCGCCAAGGTTTATTTCTCTTGGTTGCTTCCTTTGATGGTCGTATGGTTTTCTTAATGGCTGGGACTTGGCGAATTTTAACTCTCTTCACTTTAATTCGCCACTTTCTAATTCTTTTACTTCCCAATTTAATATTTTCTACTCCATTTTTTAATATTTTCACCCTTTTAATTTTCTATTTTTCTCCTTTGGAATTCTCTCTCCTCAATTTTAATTTTTTTTAATTCCTTCTCTGCATTTCTATTTTTCTTTTCTCTCCTCTCTCTTTGATTTTTCTAGCTTTTTATCATTTCCTCTATCATTTTTCTTTATTTTTTGATTTTTTGTATCTTCTCTTTCCTCTATTTTTAATATTTTTCAACTTTTTCCATCTCTCTCATCCCCTCTTCTTTTTCATCTTTTCTCTTTATTCCTCTTGTTCCACCACCTTCCCTAACCTTTAACTCTAACGCATAATGCCATTTACATATGTGTGGGGGCCTCTTATAGCACTCTTATTCGCAACAAGTCCCCATGTATTGTACATCAAACCACTTATCAAGCAAAGGAGCAGGACCAGTACCTTTAAAACTGTCATTGACGTACCTCCCACCGTATTGTTGGTACCACGTAATGTCCTCTCCTTCCACCGTCAGTGGCCCGGCTGGGTTTGGTATTACCCTCCAAAGTCCATCCTTCATTGTTATCCTCCTCACCCTCGGCACTTTCCTTCTCTCTCTTCTCATTTGCTTCAGCAAGTCCTCCATGTATCCATCCACGTGTGACACAAAAATGTCCTCAGTCATTATCACTGTCTTCAAACAAGGGGCCATCTTCTCAAAGTAAGCCTCCCATTGTTCATCGTCCCATTCATCCTCTTCTTCGTCGGTATCCTTAGGTTGGTGCTTACTTCATTTTGTGGCTGCTTGTTCTTTTTCCTTTTGAGCTTCCTTGTCCAACTCCTTCGCCAGGTACCCCCTCTTTATGCCTTCATATGGGGCGACGTAATTCTAGTGTCCACCCATTCGTTGCCAATTCGCGGGTGTCCCGAACACTGCATTAGTCAAGTACTTGTGCACCCAAGGCACTACAATCCCTTATACTTTCTTCTCTACCAATCTTTCTTCAATAATTTGGTCTCTACCTGATTCCGCCCAGACTCCTGCAGCGTACCCAGGGCCTCCCAAGTCCCAGTTTTGCTCTCTCGGGGCCTCCTCCTGCACAGGCCAATCCTCCTTGGTCGTGTAGCCGAGCATATTGGTGGCTATTGTGTCCTCCTTTCTTTCCTAGTATAACTTCAACTTTGATCCATTGATTGCTTCTGATAGCAATGACCCGTCCAAGTTTTCAAGCTTTATAGACCCATTGTCACATACCTCTCGAATTTTAAACGGTCCTAGCCAACGAACTTTGAACTTCCTCGGCTTGATTTTGTTACAGTCATTATATTTTAAAACCAACTTCCCTAGCTGGAAATTCATTCGCCGGAGATGTTTGTCGTGCCAGTATTTTCTTCTCCGTTGCATATTTTTTGTTGCCCATTGTGCCATTATTCTTTGTTCATCCAGTTTGTTAAGTTGGTAAAATCGTTCCTTCAAACTTTTCGTATCACCCAGCCGATTCTCAACATCTATCCTTAGGCTCAGAACCATGTATTCCATTGGTAACACTACTTCCTGACCGTACATCAATTGAAAGGGCGTGTGGCCAGTTGTCACCTTGTACGTCGTACGGTATGCCCACAGGAATGTTGGTGGTCTCTCCTCCCAATCAGCTTCCTCTACGCCACATGACTTATGAATAATTGATACCAACACCTTATTCGTAGACTCGGCTTGGCCGTTGGCTCGTGGGTAGTACGGACTTGATAAGTTGTGGAAGATCTAGAACTCCGTCGTCATCAAGCAAATGAAGTGGTTGACAAAGTGTCCCCCACGATCACTCGTAATTTGTATCGGGATCCTATACTGTCACTATCTGCTCATAATTGAATCTCGTTGTACTTTGTGTTGTGTTATCTGCAAATGCTCGAGCTTCGGTCCACTTTGTCAGATATTTTGTAGCAACCACAATGTATCGGCACCGATGTAATTGACTCACCTTCAGTGGCCCAATAAAATCCAATCCCCAACGTTTGAACAGCTCCTAAGGTTGGGACGGATACAAGGGCATAAAGTTCCGCTTCAACGGTTTCCCTACCCTCTGACAAGTGTCGCAGCCTAACAACCATTCTCGAGTGTCTGTGTGCATTGTTGGCCACCATAGGTTTGCCAAGAGGATTTTTTTGGCCATAGCATTTGGGCCCATGTGACCGCCAACTAAACCCCATGTGCTTCTTTCAGTACACCTGGTATCTCCTCCTCTATGACACATCTTCGGAGGATCTGGTCAGACCCCATCTTGTACAACAAGCCATTAATCAGCTAAAATGTTTTACTCTTCAATACGAGCTTCCTTCTCTCTGCTGGTGGCATTTCCTTTGGGAATGGAGATGTAGACAAGTATTCTCCAATCTTTTCATACCATGAAGGGAGTACTGCAATCTGAAATAGGTGCGCATCCGGAAAGTCTTCGTTCACTCCCCCTTCCACAGGTTCGCCCAACCGGATCCTTGACAACTAGTTGATGATCACATGGCTCTTCCTCGAACATACGATGATAATGAATGTGAACTCTTGGAGCAATAGTAGAGCCACCTGCTCACTCTCCCTTGAATTATCGGCTTATTCACCGAACACATTAGGCTTGGTGGTCCACATAAAAGGTGAACGGCATGGTTAGCTGATAATGCCTGAATTTTTGCACAGAGTAAACCATCCCCAACACTTCGCATTCAGTCATACTATAGTTTTTCTTTACTTTTGAAAGTAGTCAACTCGCAAAAAACACTAGGTGGTCCAACCCGTGTGCTCCCACTTGTGCCAGTGTTGCTCCAATGGCGAAGTTGGAGGCATCCACATATACGTGGAACTTTGTGTTCCAATTCGAGTACGCCAGTATGCGCGAGTTGAACAACCGGTCCTTTAGTTCATTGAATGCCTTCCCTTGTTCTTCCACCCATATGAAGGGTTGTCCTTTCCTCGTCAATAGGTTGAGAGGTTAAGATACTTGTGCAGAAATTTTGATAAACCTCTAGTAGTACCCTACGTGCCTGAGGAAGGACTTTACACCAGTGACGTTCTTTGGAGCCTCCATCTGTACAATCACTCACCTTGTCTAGGTCAGTTTTCAATCCAACCTTGCATACAATATGTCCCAATAATCTCCCTTGTGGCACCATGAATCTACATTTCTTGGGATTCAATGTGAGGCAGACTGCTCTACACCTCTCCATGCACTCTCTGAGGGCCTTCAAATGCTTCTCTTTGTCGTTGTAAATCGACCAGTCAAGAGGAAGGCTTTGAAGTTGCCTACTGACATTTTTTCGAAAATGTGCAATATTATCCTCTAGAATGTGGCTGGCCCATTACAAAACCCAAATGGCATCCAGTTGTACACATACACCCCATCCTCAACCACAAAAGTCGTCTTCAACTTATCTTCCTCGGAAATACTAATTTGGTTGTATCCAGAGAACCCGTCCAAGAATGAGTACATCTCATGCCCAGCAACCTCTTCAAGAATTGTGTCGGTGAAGGGGATTGGAAACGAGTCTTTAATAGTCACCGCATTCAAACTCCAGAAATCGACACATATCCTAACTGCTCCGATTCTTTCTTCAAGGAGATGACAATCAGTGACACCCACTCGCTGACTTCCACTTTGAAAATAATGCCCGCTTCCAACATCTTTTCAATTTCATCTTGTACCTTGGTGGCATAATTTTTGTTCATTCTATAGGGTCTCTTCCGTACGGGCTAGGCTCCGGGTACGAGAGGGATCATATGTACGCATAGCATCGGTGGTATGCCCTTCAGGTCCTTGTACATCCAGGTGAAGGCATCTTTATATTCCATGAAGATACTAAATGCCACCGTCTTTAGTACGGGGTCCCAATCATCACCAACAAGAATCTCCTTAGGCTTTTCTCGTTCACCGAGGTTTACCTTCTTCAGTGTCAGTTCCTCGTACTTGATGAGTTTGTCTCATTCAAACTTATGTGCAGGCGTCTCATCCAATTCTTCCATGCCTTCCTTATATTTGTCATACTCTAGCGGAAATCCCTGACTGGTCGAGCCATTATCTTCTTCCTCCCCTCCTCTGATTTGTAACATGTTGCAATCCGGGTGAAAAACCTCATAATCTTCCATCTGCCAGTGAAATAGCCCGTTCAGTGAACTGGTCTCGTCCTCTAAGCAACTTCCAATTTCTAGCGCACCTTCCTCGTTCGGCTCCATTATCTTCCTTTCTTCATCAACATCCAATCCTCCCTCTAATTTTGATCCTGAAGACGCCAGTTCTTCATTGACCGCCTGGTTCTTCAAATCAATAGTGTACTTCCCATGGCCCTCGATCGAGAGTGTGTTCCTCTTCCAATTATGGTTCGCCTTGGCAGCAATCAGCCATCCTCGTCCCAACAATGCATCGTACACTTTTTTCTACAGTGAGATGACGACGAAATTTAACAACTATTGCATGCCGATCAAAACTTTCTACACCATTAAAGTACCGAGAGGTTTGATGCCATGTTGATCTGCTCCTACCAAGTGGAATGTCAAGGGCCACAGAGTTGGCTTACCCAAGCACTTCCATGTCTCCTCTGGTAGTACATTCACCCTAGAGCCTCCGTCAACGATGGTGTTGGAGAGTTTCATCCCCAAGACTTCCATCTGTACAACGGTCGGCTTCCTCCCGACACTTACTGCGAGTAGCATTAGATCCGTGGCCTCTCCTGCCGGCTCTGTCATGTTTTCAGTCGGACCCCTCTGAATATTATCTTCAATGACGTTCGTGAGTGCTACTCTTAGTTGAGGCATCGTTTGCAGAAGGTCTATTACCTTGATTGGTACGGTTGTATGAAGCACCTACCGTACTATGTTCTTCTCGGACTTCAACTGCAACAACGTACTAGCAACTTTGGAAGTTCTTCATTCATTTTCCATTGTCTCTTCCACTTTTTCCCTGGCTTCTCAGAGTCTCTCTTTCTCCGTACGAGGGTCCGAATAATTGGCCTTCTTCATCTGTGCCCTTGTAATTGCCAAGACCTCTTCGTCGGCTACCTCTAGCACGTTGATGCCTTTCTACTTTGAACAATCGGTGTCTTTGTGATCGCCAGACCACACCATTTGCACAGCTTTCCCCCGATACCTTGACCGCTCTGGCAATCCCTAGCAAAGTGACCCATTCATTACATTTCCAACACTAGATCATGGGTCTACCTTTGCTGTCGTACTGAATTTTGCTTCTTGGCGTACTATTGTTACTTCTGCAATTGTTGCAATAACCACTAGGGGATGCATTGTTGTTCTGGGATTTCGGCGGTGTGGTCGAAGGGGTCGACTGTTCCCCTTGTGTGAAGAACACTTGCGAACTTCGTGTTTTGAAGTTATATGGGCACTCCTGTTCCCCTTGTGTGAAGAACACTTGCGAACTTCGTGTTTTGAAGTTATATGGGCACTCCTTAACAGAGTGTCACATAACTTGGCAGATGTCATAGAACATTTTCTTCGGTCAGTTCGCCTTTGTGTGACCTTCTATTTTGCATTCGATACACCATAGTTTGTTTGCCTCCTTCAACCCTTCTTTGTTGGCTTTCAGTTCTTTCATCATTCTCAACATGTCACAATGGAGAGCTTGTACGGTTTTTGATTCATCTCCACTCTCCCCCGTACTTTCTTCGTCATCTTTCTTTTTCCCTCTGGAAGATGTCTTATTCTCGCTCTCGATGTCCATCGCACAATTATATGCTTCAGTGTCTGAGGATGGAGGTACCACCTTCATTTTCTTCCAGAGTGAGTGAAGCAGTCCCTCAATAAACCACCTCTTCTACAGACCATCCGCTAGTTGTGTCTCAATTTTCCCCAGCAAATCTTTCAGTTTCCTGTTATAGGTCCGCACACTCTCGTGCGTCCCTTGCTTGGTATTATAGATCTCAGCTACAATCTCGCTATCGTCCCTCAGGAGTCTAAACTCATCTTGAAATGCTTGCTTCAATAATCTCCATGTAGCTTTGTGTACTTGGTCCAATTCTAAGTACTCTATCTCTCCAACAAAAGCTTCTTGAAAATAGACAAGTGTAGAATGATTCAAGAATGCCTCCCATTTGCTTTTTCAATGCTTTTTATACCTCCTTCATATGGCACGACTTCCAATGCTTTTAATTCATCAAAATATAATTTATTATTTGCTTTTGATGTTGACTTTATATTATAGCATTAAATAGGCGCCCAAAAAGGTCACTTTATAATTTAACTTTATATCATTATGGCCCCCTTTATTATAAAGTCAACTTATGTCATTAATATAATCACCTTATAATTAATTATTAATAAAGTATTACTTTATTAATAATTAAAACATCATAGCTTAAATAATAATCATCGTTTATCAAATTTGATGGCACCAGGAGGTAATTCACTGAAACCACTACTCATCCAAGTGTCTTACCAAAAATAGTAAGGTTGGCCTCTAACGCTCAACCGACTTACTATAAATAGTAAGTGCATCAAAACAGGGCCAAAAACCTCTTAATAACATCGCTCCCGAATAAGCCTTCAGATCGCTCCTAAATAAGCCAAGGGACTGGAGAGCTAAACATTGCAAATTGCCACCCGGAGAACTCATTAACCCCCAACTAGAACCTCTAAACCACAACACTAGCCTACGAGGGTCAGATGATAAGCTAATCCTTCAAACTCTGATGGTCACAAAAAAGGGGACATTACAGTCCGCCCCCCCTGAAATTGTTTGTCCTCAAGCAATCTCAACTAAACTGGAAACACTACTCCACTAGAAGCCCAAGGGAAGAACTGTAGAATGACCCACATATCGCCAAACAACTCTAGCAGCACCAGCATAAGCACAACTGCGCAAAGATAAACATCACACCAACTATCCAACTAATGCGCACAAGATTTGTGCATCGAAATCAGCTCATGTACATGCAAAACGAAGGTGAAACTGTATGCATTCAGCACAATGTACACGCTGAAATACTCATCAGTAAACTCTAACTAGAACCCTAATGCACAAGAAGGATCCCATAGTAAACTGTAGAGCATCCAACAATATATCCGCTGGGTAGAAATCAAACCATGCTCAGCATCACGATAGGTAACTACCCGAATGTAGGACAATCTACCAATCATATAAACAATGCAAAATATCCCTAGATCCCAAACCTACAATGGAAGTCTGCCATGCATAGCATCCTCTGACTTTCGCTGCGTTATCCTGACATCAACTTCACCACGCTAAGAATGATGAAGCAACCCATCGGGATCCACCCAAACTACAGTGCCAACCCTATTACCACCTAGATTTCAATAAAATTGAAACTCACATCCATCAGTCCAGAGGAGGTAAGTATATCCAGACATGTTTGTACCACAACATCCCCTTTCATCCTCTACAAATATCCTATGGATGTGCTAACTATTCCTCATAGGTGATGGAAGATATATAACTGCTCCTCCCAACTCAAGGGAATGATAAAACTCTCCTCCATCACCACTAAATGAACCAACTGTGCCATCATGCCTACTGCCACTACACCCTCCCTGTAGCCATGTCTCCAATGGAAAATTTTGAGACAAAGAAGTTGCAAACTCTGTCTGGTACACATCAGCATGAAGGTAATCTGATCTCTAACTCTGCAAGTAATCCCCTGAATATAACTGAGTCAGACACCTGCAATCTCTAGTCCCATCTTGTATAGATGGCAACTCCTCATCCCACAATGGATGGTATAAATCTCGAGCCAATCCACACCTATGCATCATCAAATCCTCAGTGTGTGGACTAAAGGAGAAGTGATGAGCACTCCTAACTATGTAGTCAAGATAAAAAGCACCTGTCTATGTCAACGGTTGACCGTCATGGTCATGGGGAACACACTCCTCATCACTCGAATCACTCGAATCAAATGATGGCTCATGTCTTTGATCCTAAATAGCTAATTGGGTAGATACTCTACCAACCATCTCTGCGTACCCAATAGCATACTTTCTATCATAAAACAATTGGAGATATTACAATTTTATCTCCTCCAAAGCACTCATGATAATCCACAAGTCACGAATGTGAGTACCAACCGAGACCCCATATCGTCTCTCCTCAAACTCTGTTGTCCAAAGAAAGTACTCAACATACTTATGAGTGCAATCAAATAGAGAAAAGGTTGAATCAACTTTCTCTCCTATAACCTTCAACTGATCTCTCCATCTTTGTGACTCAATAAGTTGTCGATCAAAAACAACTGCATGGGATGTAATCTCTTATTTGCTTCCAAGAGAGGGAAACAAATCAACATGAGAACCAATCTCCCAACTAGATGATACCCCACATACCTCTTGTGAAGAAGACGAAGCAGCGTAGTCATCTATCACACAACTCTTTGGAGAGTCCACTACTACATCACAAGAGCTATCAATAACCTGCTCTGCATCACCTGAAATGGGACTATCCTCAGAGACATCTGATGCAACATACAGTTCCCTGCTACTTTCAAACAATTCACCCATCCCATCTATGTTACCTACACCTGTAAATAAAATGGATGAAGCCACATCCTCAATGTGCTCCTTACCACTACCCGTGGGTGTATGCTCATCACCAATAACTATCATAGATATCGGAATTGTATCTGCTAGTGGTGAAGACTGTGCTAAGCTCAACTCCACAGTAAGCTCATCTATCTGTAACTTTGACTCTTGAAGGGAAGTTTGAGCACTCTTCAATGAGTCTGTGGTGACCTCAAGC
>VDFB02109641.1:0-102164 GCA_007258455.2 Sequoia sempervirens
TCTTCTATTGTTTAAGAAGTAAAAAATACTTTGGTGTATATTTCATCTATTTGTCGTTTGTTCTTGTGCTTCATAATCTGGGCCATCAGTTGGCAGTTCATACTTACAGACCGGGCAGAAGTTTGACGTTGCCAGCCATTGACAAATACATCCCTCATGGTATTCATGATTGCAAGGCATTTTCACGCTTTTCTGTCCAGCCAACAACACATCTTGACATATACTACACAAGAAGTCTCTATTCCTCTCTATTGTTTCTCTTACTAAATTTGCCACTGCACTCGTAGCTGCTCCTCGAGTTTCAAGATCTTCACCATGGTCTGGAATGAAATCACCTTCATTATCACTTAAGTGATGAGAAAAAGTTTCAGTTCCTTGAACATGGTCCTCATAATCAAAGTAATCAGGATAGTCAGACGCAGTAGGGGGCACCATGTATATATAAATCCATTTTAACTCTGCTTTATTTGATTCAACGTCTTCTAATAGCTGTTGCCAATTTAGTCCATGCCCAACAATTTGGATCATTGAACTACACAGATCAGATACCCAAAGCATATCACCCTCCCAATGATATGGCCAATGCATTATCCTCACAGGAAGAGTATAAGATTGCCTATTCTCATTTTCAACTCTCTCGTTCTCAATAGAGTTTGAATCTGTAACTGGTTTTATACCAAATTCAGTGACAAAAAATTGAGTACAATTCGCATACAAACATATTTCCTTGACAATTTCGTCTTCGGCATTAAAATGGAAAGGGAAATCTGTGATGGCCATTTCTGAGGGGTTGGGAACCCCTAATGTAATACAACATTTTATTAGTTCAATAAAACTCTGCCTGTTTCTTTTCGCATCCTCTTCGCTTTGAGGGAGGTGATGGCAATCACATTCCCCAGAGCCAGCCAAATCTTTTCCACATATACAGCAATCCAGTTGTTCCATTTTATAGTAAAGCACACTAGAAAACGTTTAACTTCTACGGATAGACACGAGCATATACAAAAGGATAATCCAACTGTTTACTTATAGATGGCCAACCAGTGCACCGTTTCAAATAACACACCTTTGTTATTAGATCGCGTGATTAGTAGAAAAGAAAAGAAAATCATTTAGTCCAAACCATTATCCGTTTTAAAAGGAAAAGCTTAAAGATGAGCTGAAACAGTTTTATGCAAAAAAAATTCCAGGGCAAGAAAAACAGGTAAAGAGGGTTTGCTACAAACCATGTTGCATTCCTCTATGAATAAAACGCAGGTTATATTTTTCCTTCAATACATTCCGGCATGTGGAAGAATATGCAACTAAACACTTTTAATTCTTTTCCCTTCAATTAGAAAAGATAGAATATAGTTTTAATGTATTAATCTTCAAATAACTCACCTTTGTTATTAGATCGCGTAATTAGTGGAAAAGAAAAGAAAATCAGATAGACCAAACCATTCACCGTTTTAAAAGGAAGAGCTTAAAGATGAGCTGAAATAGTTTTATGCAAAGAAAATTCCACGGCAAGAAAAACTGGTAAAGAGGGTTTGCAACAAACCATGTTGCATTCCTCTATAAAGAAAACGCAGGTTAGATTTTTCCTTCAATACATTCCGGCATGTGGAAGAATATGCAACTAAACACTTTTAATTCTTTTCCCTCCAATTAGTAAAGATAGAATATAGTTTTAATGTATTAATCTTCAATTTTTCTTTCAAACTTTTTAGACAGTTTATCTAGTTTTGGTATCAAAGTCAAGGTAGGAGTCTAAAGCACCTACAATGTGATTTAAGGCATGGTTTTGAAAAGAAGCTACAATTGGATCAACAATGGGCTGAACAAATATGAAAAGGAAGTTGGGTACAAGGAAAGGATTTCTAACACCAATCTATGAGAGGAGATAATGTACATTTTTTTTCAATTTCAAATCCATATTCAATTACAATAAAGACGATGCACAAAATAGGTAAGATAAGCAATATTAGAGATACAATAAAAATACAACATCAAATATATGTGGGGAAAAAACTTTTATAACAAAAAAACTCACACTCCAAGAGTCTAAATAATGTATTATCAATAAAAAAATTGTTAGAATAAAAAAAATTGTCGGTACTAAAATTCTTGATCCAATCCGATAGCATAATGATATCTCAACAATACAACAATCTAAAACTCCAAGATACAAGTGCTCAATATATAAGAGCTAACAATGCATTAATTAGACATTTCTAAAATTGAATGTCAAAGGCTGAGGATGCAATATGGAAAGTGCCAAAACCACTATGCATGCATAAAGGTAAGTTTCCAATTGTGACCACATGTAATATTGTAACTACCAATTTCACTAAACTTGCACATGCAAAAACCGCACCTATCAAAACATAACTACACCTCCAAAACTCACATTCCATGTAAACTCAACATGAAAAATAAATTCCCTTCATGCACAATTCCACCTGTAAATGGTAACCTACATTTAGAATCCTCCACGGAAATAGAAATTGCAAGTTGTAACTCACAATACAACAAAGGATAATTAATGAATATAATTCCAACATTAAATAATTAAACATGCTAAGAATAAACAAATGTTGAGAAACCTTGGTTATCCTAGCACTCTCCCATTTGTCGAACACCTTTGAAGAGCCAATAGAAGTAACAAGATTTAATTGATAGTGGTTGTGAGGACCATAGACTGTAGACATCATCTAAACTTTTCAATGCTCCCTAACTTTGTCACTGTATCTACAATATTTTCCAAAGTACCAACCTTCTCTAACTTCACTTTTCCATATTCAACCATATCACCAAAAAATAAAATTGAAAATCACGTGCTTTGTTCTAACATGAAAAATAGTTTTTTTCGGTAAGAAAATGACACTCTAACTATTAGAAAATATAGTGATGTATCTTATATCAAGCCCAACATCTAAACACAAACGTGTGAGCCAAATAGGTTTATTGCAAACATGAATAGCTGCCACTTACTCATTCAACTAACGACACAAATAAATATTTCGAATAGCTATGAGTTGGTCGATCTTCTGTTGTTAATATATTCTGCCCAATAAGAACCATCAAATCCATGATTACAAACTTAATACTGAGGTCGAGTAGGATAACCATGAGAAAACATGGCTTGTTGAATGCACAAGACAAGTGAGAGGGGGGTGAATTAGTTGTACCTTAAAACTTAAAAACCCTCACAAACATTTAGATCCACATTAATTCAATTAACCCTTAATCTATTATGATGTTTAAGCATAAATGGAAAATAACAAAAACTAAAACATATCAACACAATGCACAAGAGAACACCATATTTATGTCAAAATTCCAAGATCGCAAAAACCACAGTGAGGATTAGTTCACAATATAAAGTAATATCAACACTAAATACAATAGGGCTCACTCCTAGAGGGCTCGTTGCTCAAGAGAAAGAAAGGCTCATTTCCAAAGGCTCACTACCAAAATAGAAAAGAATGTTATAGTAAAAAATTTATCTCAGTACAACAAGAGAATCCACCATGATATCACAAACACCTTCATAATCTCATTGAAGAAGTGTAGAAACCTTTTGCTCACTACATTCAATGATCTAACACATGAAAGCTCACTCTGACATTCTCAAATTCACACATTACAACGTTGGAACTCACATCCCTCACATCTATCTTGTCTATATCATCATCTTTCAACAACTCAACTCATATTTATACCACTGTCTAAGATTGGTTTTGCACCAAAAAACTTATGTGGTGAATAGAAGTGAAAGCAACCACACCACACCTTATCTGGGAACCAAATATATAACACCACACTACAACATGCTTCTACAAATAATAAACATCTACCACAATTAGTGTAAACACGAAGGTTGACTGTAACCCATGTAAACACTATTAAAATTTTAAGTACATGCTTCCTTTGATCTGACAACAACTCATGGAAAACAAATGTCACCTAAACATAATCTGGAATATTCTATACACACCCTAAAATTCAACAAACTCCTTCGCAAAAACTTTCACCTAAAAATTTACACACCCAATACACTCAAGCAGATCAATCATACAATGTAACTAAATAAACTAAATTCTAGAGTACCAAACCTCAAAAAAATTCAACTGAAAAAAGACACCAACACTATAAGCACATCTTTAGATCCAGAAGACTAGAAACCACTTCATAGAGAAATACGAAGTAAAGATGCTTCTTTCAAACATCTCTACAATACAACACACTAGAGATCCTACACACAAAATTCTAAATACAACACTTCTGAGCACCTTTGATCAACATACCCAAAATGCACAATTAGATCTCTGACATAAAAAAATTCAAAGCAACACCAAAACACTACTCTGTAACCCAAAACAACATTGCAACTCGTTCTTTCCTCTTTTAATCAAACTTTCTCAAAAGAACTTGAAAACCAAGAATGAAAGACACATCCTCGTCATGTTTACTACTTCTAGAACCAACTACAATCTATCAACTCATCCATACATCCATAGACAAAAGCTTATTGTGCCGTATAAAATGGCCCCTCGTCATTTATATGGCCTTTTAGGTGTTGTTTCATGATTTTTGGTATATTTTTCTTTGATTTTATGATATAACATGCCTTGAACATGCATATGTAGGTACTAAAATTCAAATAATGATGTCTTGTGAAGGTGATGTGAAGTGTTGTAAAGCATTTCTACACTCTTCTAGACTCTATTCATTACAACTTACCTAAAAATCACCTTTTCATCATTAATCAAGTCCTAATTTGAAGTGTTGTAAAGTCTTGTAACAAGCTTTCATGCTTTTCTAGGCGAAACTTCAATATTTATCCCTTTCTTATGCTTTATTTTACCCCTTTATGCCCTTATAAAGCTTAATTAAGTGTATTTTTGAATGTAAGCCCGACAAACAACATTAAATACAAAATAATTCCCGACACCCATTTTCAAGTCCTAGGTGGAACCCATTCACCGTGGGTGGTGAATGAGTCCCCCTTGGCTCCAAGTTCAAATTTTTTAAAATTTCCTTTCAGGTTTTTATTCAAAGTCACTTGATGTTGGCTTGTGATGAGGTATTAACGAGTTACTAAGGCATAAGATTGTATAAATAAGTGTTTTTACATCCATTTCAAGACCTATTCATTCAAGCATTCAGTCTCACATCACATTCAAGCATCCCAGCATCTTACAACATCAAATCAAGCATTATTCAAGCATTTTGGAGCATCCATTAACACAACTTCATATTTTCATCAACAAGGGTTTGGTAAGCTGAAATCATTTTCATGTTATTTGTTTATCATTCTCTTGCATTTAATTATTTTGTTAAGGGTTTGATTACCAAAGTGGCGTTTGAACAAGGCAAACCCTTATTTCCTAACCTTCAACCATGTTTCCCCTCTTCCATTTGTGTGTAGATTTAACAAGCATTTAGGTGATTGAAGATTGGTCAAAAATTCAACTAGGTGATTCAAATCAAATCAATTCTATTTCAACCTTGGAGAAGGTTTTCTGTCCATTTCCTACAAAATTGACTCTGGCAACTCGATAAGCAGACATTTCCAGATTTGGTGTTGTAGAGTTGTCTCCTGATTTCTCAGAATTTTGGGAGAGGATTGATTTTCCATCAGTGGCAAATGAGTCCCACCTTAAGATTGCAAATATAGATTTTTTCAGATTTTGGATCTCGATAGTTAGAAACTTGCTTCCGACAGTTTTTCACCAACATTAGGACTAATTCGCCACCCTGGGCAAATGAGTTCCACTATTAATTTTTAGTAATTTCAAACAAAATTCAGACCATTCCAGATTCCTCAAATCTTTCCTAGGTGCACTTTGATTCAACCTTTCTCTTTCTATTTTTCATTTATTCATCTTTTCATTCATTATTTGCATATTACAGTGTGTTTTCAAACATTGCATATGTCTTAGGTTTTGCATTTATAATTAGTCTATTACATTGCTTAGTTGCATTTATATAATCTCATTTATCCTTAATTACATCCTACATTTCATAATTTGAATGAACCCTTTAGCATTTTTGGCCCTAACTCTCTCCTTTTAGGTGAAAAACCCTAGAAGAGCTAGAGAAGTGCATTGGTGCCAAAAAGTATACGGTTCATTTTGGTGAACCTGCATTTTAAATACTTTGCATTTCTGATTTTATTTACATATTGCATCATATATTACACTTGCATTAACATTCAATTAGGGTATTGTTTTGTTCTTTCATTTTAGGACTTCTCACATTGCATTAGTGAAAGATTTGTTCAAATTTCATTTTTGCATTGAATATTATTGAAAAAAATGAAAGACTGCATTTTGCATTGTTAATTTCATTCTATATAGCACTAGAATCATTTTAAAATTTCTTAAAAACATAAAAAAATATCACTTTGTAAACAACATTTTTGGCATTTTTCTAGCATTTTTCTGCATTACTGTTTTTTCTAGTTGCTTTGTGTTTTTAATCATTTATTGCATCTTAGTTTACTTGCATCATGCCATTTTATTTTGATAAGTTATGGAACTCCTTAAAATCCTTGGTAGACATGTCCCATTGTGCCTTTGGTTGTGACCCTAATGACATTGAACTGCCTCATGCTCCTTCAACTCCTCATGATTTTCCTCCTTGTGAAGTATACATCATTGGAGAAGATGATGATAGCATGAACATGTTTTACAATAAATTCCTTGATAGCCAAGAAGCCAATGCAGCCTTTTATCCATCCATTAGGACACAAGATCTCCCTAATAGTGCACCTCCTGATCACTTTGCATACTTACATCCTAAAATCAATGAAGGACCTAAGGTTCCTCCCTCAAATGGACATAGTTCCCCTACATAACCACACTCACAACCATTCTATAATCACAAAGTCACAAATACTCCCATACATCTTCAAGAAACATATGGAAAAGGCTTTACTATTCTAAGTAAACAAGGTTGTGACACAATAGATGAACATGAAATTCATCAACTCCTTGAACAAAAACCTATAGAATAAAACATAATAGGATTAGGTTATCACGATCCTTCTCATCTTGATAGATCCCCTTTTCAACCTAGGAGACTTCGGGATGATGGTTCAATGATCCTTGATACTCCTCCTGACTTGAACATTCTTCTTCCACATGAACAACCATTATCCCCTTCTAATGGAAAGGATGCTATGATCCCCATGGGTCCTCTTCATCTTTCTATTCATGAACAAGGAGAACCTAGCAAATGAAAATGACCTTACAAATTAAAGAAACTCAAATTTCCTACACATCCTCCACATGAATGTGAAAGGAGACTTCAACTAATTTTAAACAAAGGTCTTATACTTTTACTGCCTATGAATAGGTTGGTTATTCACCCTAAAGATTCTAACATACAATTTCATAAATATCATTGCATCCTTGGCCATCAAATAGAAGAATGTCAGACATAGAAGGACATACATGATAAGTATCACTTAACTGATATCGACTGTTTCCCCATCATGCCATAGTTGTAGAATTCTTTATTCTCACTATTGCATGATCCTTTTCCATCACTCACCTTAGCTCATTCTTTCCTTTACACTTTGTGGGGGCAAGAAAGTGTTAGCCTTGTCCTTGTAATGCATTTCCCTTTGTCTCTTTTAACTATGTTATTTCTTTTCCACTTAAGATTGAGAAACCAATAACTTAGTTAATGGTTGATTTCCATTTTCTTTACTTCCTCCTTCATGTGTGTATCGTGTTCCATCGTAACGTGTGTTTGATGTTCCCTCTCTTTGTACACTTCTTCAATTTGTATCTCTATTCTTCTATATGCCATGCTTCCTTTTCTTTTTCACTTTTTTGGGATGACGCAAAGCATAGAGGATGCCCTATGTCCCTTCCATGTTGACCCAATCAGCCCCTTTTCCCCTTTTTTTTTTAATCTTTTTCTTGTATTTTTCCTTTTGGGGATGATGCGAGGCATTGAGACTGAAATGTCTCCATGTTGACCCAAAAAAAAATTCATGTTCTTTTTCCCTCTTTCTTTTGGCTTGTGTTTTCCTTTTTTGAACGATGCAAATCATTGAGACTGCAATGTCTCTTCCATGTTGACCCAAAATGGACTTTCTATTTCTTTTGATTTCACTCTCTTTGTGTCATTCTTCTAGTTCTATGTGTATTGGGGAATGATGACAGTTCTGAGCTCTTTCATAAAATCCATTGCAGCAACGAACATATTGTTGCAAGGTGTGACCCTTGGTCTTTCTTAGACTAGCACTAGCGGTTGGGTTTGTGACATGGTCTAACCTCCTCCTATGGTTCTTAACCAAAGCTTGTATCGGTCATTGATAAGTCGATCTTTTGGTGCAATGACAAGTCCAATAATTGGTATCAAAGTTTGTCACAGGTTCAAACCCAATGCTTGTGCTATAGGGGATTGTTGCAAGATGTGACCCTTGATCTTCCTTGTAGCACTAGAGCTTAGGTTTGTGACATTGTCTAACCACCTCCTATGGTTCTTAATTGAAGTTTTCATCGTGCATTGATAGGTCAATCTTTTGGTGCAACAAGTCAAACACATACTGACCCCTATTACATAGATCCCTTATGTGTTTGGTGTGTTTCTTTCTAGGGGGAAACTCCCTTTCTTTTCTTTTTTGTTTACATGATGCAGCCTTACTAGAAAGCATATGACTTGGCATAGGGCTTTCAAAGTTGGCTCTCATGTCTTGTTTTCTTTTTCCATTTTCTTTCCTTTGCTACTTTAAAGTAATTTATCATAGAACAGTGTGTAGCAATTCCTTTAAAGTGGGGGCATAGATTACCATTAATTCATTTGCATTCTTTATTCCTAGTGAAGCCTTGTCATTCATACGATGCATTCGTCACTTTGTGGATGACATTGGGTATGATGTCCTTCATATGTGTGATATATCTTAGCATATTACATTCCTCTTGGTGGCCTAATGCAATGCACTGCATCCCATAAGTTGTGAATATACTATTCTTTGATTGGTCCTCTCTTGGAGACATTAGACACAATGTTCCCTAAGTGACTGATTTTGCATGAACCTAACAAGACTCCTTTGAACATCTTTTACATTTTACATTTTTGCATTTTTACACTTTTTCATTTTTATATTTTGAATTTTGGCCACCTTGCATACATGTCGTACCTTCCTTCTTTTCATGAGTTCTAAGCATATGGAGCTTTGCTTGTGTCATGGAGTACGAATCGACATTTTTCCTTGTGGCACCTTGTTAAAGTTATCAGGAGGTATAACTTTGATATGGTTGAGCAGGAAGCCCATCTAGTGGCATAACTTTCCCCATAGCCACCTTTTTGTTTGTGTGTGCATACCAACTAGTGTATGTATCTCCTCTTTTGGACTTTCTCACCTCATGGAAAACTAGAAGTTCCATGGCCCTAGAGTGAGTATACTTGGGCCTTCTCACCCAATAGACCACCATGAGTTCTGTAGCCCAAAAGTGAGTATGCATTCTCTTTTTCTCATAATCAGCCTAGATCTAATCCACAACTAGTTGGATAGACAATCAAAGCTTTATCCTATTCTCTCTTTCACTTGTGTGTTCCTTTGTTCTTATGCTTAGTTTTCCATGGGATCTTCATCCTAGGGGCTTGATCATCCCTCTTGATCATTTTTATTCCATCTTGCTAATGTAAGTGCATTTGAACCCTTCTCTCAATGTTCATGGCTACTTTAGTGTGAGTTTGAAGCAAGTTCATCCTCTCATTAAAGTGGGAGCTAAATGTGCCATAGAAAAATGGCCCTTTGTGATTTTCATGGCCTTTTAGGTCTTGATTCATGATGTTTGGTCCATTTTTCTTTGATTTTATGATGTAACATGCCTTGAACATGCATATTTAGGTACTGAAATTCAAATAATGACATCTTGTGAATGTGTTGTGAAGTGTTGTAAAGCATTTCTATAGTCTTCTAGACTCTATTCATTACAACTTACCTAAAAATCACCATTTCATCATTAATCAAGTCCTATTTTGAAGTGTTGTAAAGTCTTGTAACAAGCTCACACTTTTCTAGGCACAACTTCAATATTAATCCCTTTCTTATACTTTATTTTACCCCTTTATGCTCTTATAAAGCTTAATTAAGTGTATTTTTGAATGTAAGCCTGAAAAGCAACATTAAATACAAGATAATTCTCGACACCCATTTTCAGGTCCTAGGTGGCACCCATTCACCATGGGTGGCAAATGAGTCCCCCTTGGCTCCAAGTTCAAATTTTCTAAAATTTCCTTTCAGGTTTTTATTCAAAATCACTTGATGTTGGCCTGTGATGAGGTATTAACGGGTTATTAAGGCATAAGATTGATAAATAAGTGTTTTTACATCCATTTCAAGACCCATTCATTCAAGAATTCAATCTCACATCACATTCAAGCATCCAAGCATCTTACAACATCAAATCAAGCATTATTCAAGCATTTTGGGGCATCCATTGACAGAACATTAGATTTTCATCAACAAGGGTTGGGTAAGTTGATATCATTTGCATGTTATTTTTTTATCATTCTCTTTCATTTCATTATTTCATTAAGGATTTGATTACCAAAGTGGGGTTTGACCAAGGTAAACCCCTATTTCTAACCCTCAACCATTTTCCCCCTCTTTCTTGTTTGTTTGCAAACCTTTCTATGCAGATTTAACAAGCGTTTAGGCGATTGAAGATTGGTCAACAAGTCAACTAGGTGCTTCAAGTCAAATCAACTCTATCTCAAGTTTGGAGAAGGTTTTTTGTCTGTTCCCACAGAATTGACTTCGACAACCTGACAAGCAGACATTTCCAGTTCTAGTGTTGAAAAGTTGTTTACTGATTTCTCATAATTTTGCAAGAGGATTGATTCGCCAGTAGTGGCGAATAAGTCCCACCTTAAGATTTAAAATCTAGATTTTGTTAGATTCTAGATCCTGACAATTAGAAACTTGCTTCCGACATTTTTTCACCAGTAGCATAACTAATTTTCCACCCTAGGCAAATGAGTACCACTATTAATTTTTAATAATTTTAAACAGTATATCACAGTGTGTTTTCAATGATTGCATATTTCTTAGGTTTTGCATTTATATATAATCAGTCTATTACATTGCTTAGTTGCATTTAGATCATCTCATTTAGCCTTAATTACATCCTACATTGCATAATTTGAATGAACCTTTTAGCATTTTTTGCCCTACCTCTCTCCTTTTAGGTGAAAAACCTAGAAGATCTAGACAAGTGCATTGGTGCCAAAAATGTATGGTTCACTTATCAAAGAAACAATAGAGGTTTACACCAATAGCTTAATAATGACAACATAATGCAAGTAATCAAAGCATCATTAATGCAATAACACAGAAAACACTTACTCTTACAACTTTCTTCTACTCATCAATGACAACACAAGCTTCCTGACATCAATGACAGCACCAATCTGCTCATACTTGCTACAATCTCCCCTTTTTTCATTGATGGCAACACATTATGTGAAAAACCATCAACAAAAAACATAAAGACTCTACTGCATACCTATTTCTTTTTCTCTTTGACATTACTCACTCTTCCCCTTTCAACTTATCTCTTTTTCAAATGCTTCCTTCTCTCCCTTTCTTTTTCACATTATTCTCCCCCCCTTAACTTTCTTCTTTGTCACATGACTCTCTCCCCCTTTCAAATCAATGAAAAAGGAAAAAAGATTTGTATTATTCAAGTTTCTCCTTTGACATCAATCAATCTTCCCATAAGTTTTCAACAAATGTCTTTGCATCTTGTTTAAGGTTTTAGGTTTGTATTATTGCATTCTTCTAAATTTGGAAAATTCACAAAAATCAGTCATTTTGTATAGTGTTTACATAGCATTGCACCATTATACATTTTCATTTGAAAATTGAATGAAAACTAAAATTCAAATTTGGTCCCCTAGTTTGTCATTTAACATCAATTTTTCACTTGCATTTAGACTCACTTTCCAAAAAACTTAAGCTTTAACCACCTATCTCGGACCAGAATTTGAAAACCTTAGAAATTATCTAAAGAATTTGTAAAATCATTTTTTAAAAGCCTAAAGTAGGATCCATTCTCCCATGGGAAAATGAGTTCTTGATTACGGATATTTTCCTACATTTTTGGGCATCAAAATCTTTGTTTCTGTATCTTGTGTTGTTGTTCTTAGTTTTTTGTTTTCTGAAATTGATCCTATTAAGGTTAAATTGTCAAAATCAATGCATTATTTAAATTCAAATTTGCATCATTTTCAAGTTTTTGCATAGCATAATTAGAAAATTATCTTGTTTAAAATATGAAAAGAGCTATCTCCTTTTACATGTTTGTATTGCATTGATTGTTAGTTGTATTCACCTAGTGCCTATTTTTCATTTTGGGTCCACCTACATTTGTGAAACATGTATGTACTTCACAACTTGGTGTCCTATTACCTATATTGTCATGAGACATAGTTTGAGACTCATTTTATCCCATGATACATCACTCATCATGGATCTTAGATTCTCTAACTTTTTCACTCATAGTGTTGACACTATCCAACCCACTATGGATCATACCTATAACACTTGATTTCTTGTCACTTGCCTACCCACAAAAAATGTGAATTATGTTGAAACAATGATTGCTAATTTTCCTCAAGAGAACCTAAGAAAGATCAATGGAGAATTAAAAAATTTGCAAGAATTTGTGAGAACCACACATATTGCTATTAATGACATTCATGTCATAGGGAACATAAGAGAGGTTCTTAAGTGCAATCAAGTAATAGATTTTATATGTAGCCTAACCCATATCATTAAAAAAAAATTCCCTCTCCCCAACTAGCTTGCAATACCTTTCCCATGTATGACAAAGATTCAATAAAAGAACACACAATTTGTAATACATCCCTTCTTGAAAAATGAAAGGGTTTGATGTTAGAAGATCCAATTGATGAGCATAATCACAATCATACTGATATCAATAGTCCAAAGGTGCTTTATTCCACAAGAGCATTTCCAAAAACCAAGCAATGCCTCAAAAGGATCCTAGGGTTGTCTTAGATGATACTTCACCTTCAAATCAATCAAATATCAAACCAAAGAAAAAACTACATCAAATTTATAAGTTTGATCCTCTTGAATGCCTACTAAAAATATCCAAGATTGAGAGTGATTTCTACACTCTTTTACACTGGCAATTAATTAAGCTACCTCCTAAACTTGAACAATTAGCAACACAACATTGTGATCAAAATGAACCATATTGCTCCTATCATATACTTTTTGGAAATCACACTAATAATTGTCATGGTGTAGAAGAACTATTAAAGAAATTTAAATCCCCTACGGATCCAACTTGACTAAAATTACATAAAATTTGCTCCTTGCCATGTGATAGTTGTAGGATCATATCATACTACCTATTACATGCTTACATCCGTTGCAAATTATTATCTTTCATGCAAGGAGCTCATTTTAATCACTTATCTCTGCTCATCCTTTTCTTGCACTTTGTGGGGGTAGGGGGTTAGATAGCCTTGTCCTAGTTTGGCTCTTCATGTTGTCCCTTTTTCTAGTTGTCTGCCTTCCATACATACCGAATAAGATTAGGATGTGGATGGCCTGCTATAGGTTGACTTGCATGTTCCTTACTAGTCTTGTCTTTATTTTTTTCATGTTCTTTATGTAATTGCATGTGTATAATTTGAAACCCCATGTTGTTCTATTTGATGTTCCTTCCTGTGTATTCCTCTATTTGTATCTACATTCTTCTATATGTCATAAATAGTTTATCTTTTCTTTTTTCTTATGTTTTCCTTTTGGGGATGATGGAAGGCATCAATAAATTTAGGTCTCTTCCATGTTGACCTAAAATATTTTCCTTATTTTCACTCTCTATGTGTCATTCTTCATGTTCCATGAGTATTTGGGGAATGATGACATTTCTGAGCTCTATAATATCATTGTAGTAAAGATATACTTACCCTAAATCCATAGATCTCTTTTGCATTATTTTGGGATTTCATGATGTAAATTCACTTGGAAACATATGACTTGGCATAGGGATTTCTGAATAATCTCTCATGTCCTATTTATTCTTTAACATTGATTATTTTCTACTTTAAAGTAAATTGCTCACAACATGGTGTTTAGAAATTTCTTTAAAGTGGGGGAATACATTGGAATTATTATTTTGAATATTTTTGGCATTCCTTATGTTTCATAGTGTGATCTTCTTACTTCTTCTAGTGCATGTCTTTTTCTTGGTGGTTTCATTGGGTTTGATGTCCTCCAGGAGTGTGATATTTCTTGCCATATGAATTTTTTGTTAGTGGTGATGCTACATGTTGCATTCCCTAAGTTGTGAATAATTTATCCTAGGCTTTTCCTCTCTTGGAGACATTAGGAACAATTCTCCCTAAGAGGAGACCTTACATGAACTAAGAAAAATCCCTTTGAACATGTTTATTTGTATTTTTTTCATAAGTGTTTAGCATAGCACAACTTGTTAAACTTATGAAACCTGAAGTTCATATTTGTGTGGTACCTTATTTAAGTTATTAGAGATATAGATTTCGTAAGGTTATTATGATGAGATTCTTATAGACTTCACATGACTTTCTCATTGTACAGTAAGAGCTTGTAGACCTGACATGACTTTTCACTTAGCCACTCTTTGCAGACTCACCTAGTTGATAGCCTGAGGTTCCATTAGCCCATGTGAGTGTGTGTGTTGTTTGCATAATGGACATTGAGTTCCTCTTGTGAACTTTTTTGGACAAGTAGCTAAGGCTTGATCCACATCGCATTGGAAAAATAGTCAAGGCTTGATCCACCATTTTTTTGCTTTTACTTTTCCTTTGAATCTTTGGAATTGTATGATTATCTAGTCATTCTTGCATACATATGTTGTTATTGTCTACTTTAGTGTGACTTTGATGCAAGGTCATCCACTAAAGTGGGGGCTAAATGTAGTGATGAAAATTGTATCCCTTTACATTTTATCACTTGTTTGGGCTCTCCTATTTAAATTGGACTTAATTTTTCCTTAATTTAGTGTTCTAAAATGCATTTATTTACACTTTAACACTTATTTAGGTCTCCTTTAATTAATTGAGCTTAATTATTCCTTAATTGGCCCTTTAATTCATATTCCAAGCCTATTTTATTACATTTTTTGAAGGGGAAACTACACATTCATTAATTCTTTAACATAGCACTTCACCTTGAGCAATGTGTGTCCTAGGTTTAAGGACTTGGGACCCATTCAACAATGGGAAAATGGGTCCTCCCTAGACCTTAAATTATGTTTTTGGTGGTATTTTAATTATTTCAAATCTATAATTATATGTTAGCTTGTGATATTTGAATTTCTAGAAATTAAGGGTACATACCTATAAATATATGGTTATTTCACTATGTTTCACCTAGAAAATTTGATCTAAGCAATCTAAGAATTTTTGTGACTTCATAAGAGAAATTCAAGAGCATTTTGGAGAACTTTAAAGGCATTCAAAGGTAGATTTATCAAATTTTTAATGTAATAATGAAGATCCTATCATCATATCAAAGTCTTCTTGCATCACGCATATTTTTGGACCTAACATTGTGAACCATAGATTTTAGGTGTAGGGTGCTATAACCCTATTCATCAATTAGGGTTTTTCACCTAAAGGAAAAGAGATAGATCCCACACAAAATCTTGGTGGTTCACTCAAACTAATGCAAGTATAATGGAAATATGAATAAAATGTGCCTAGATGAGATTATCTAAATACAGAAAAATAAAGAAATATAATTATTATTAAGTGAAAACTAACGAAATACAACTTGTTGGAAAACACATTGTGATATGCAAAAACACCTAGAAATGAATGCAAATTACAACAAAAATGGATGAAACTGAAAGTGTGCACTTGAGATATTGATGGAGACTAGAAATGACTTCTAAAATGTTGTTGATCCTAATTTTTAGGCTTAGTGGTACTCATTCACCATTCTGGGCAAATTAGTCCTAGATCTGGGAAACTATTTGAAAGCCCGTTTCGGACAAATGGGTATCCAAAACTGCAGAAAACCATGTTCAAGCATAGCAGTGGGACTGATTTTCCATCCATGGTGAATAAATCCACTTTTGAATTTCTAAAATTCCAAAGCTGGTGGAAACTGAAGTCTCGGGTCTGCAATTTAGTTCCTGACAAGTGTCTACCTCTGAAAGTGACTTTTTGATTATATTTTGACTTTTTCAACAAGGATATGTCTCCAAAAACTTTGCAAATTTATCTTCAATTATTTCCAAGCCTCCAAGATGCCTAAATATACAAACACACAAGAAGAGAGAGAAATGTTGGATGTTAGGGCATGGGGGTTTGCCTTGGTCAAACCCCTTTTAGGTAATATGAAGAGATAATATGAAGAATGAACATGAAATGAAGAGATTAATAACTTTACATGATGATTGATCTTGAATTCCTGCAACAATAAATGAAGATTCTTCCATTGAATGTCTAAAAAATGCTATCTTAAATGACTTGAAATGATGAAACCCTAGCTTGCTTGACTTGATAGAGAAGATAGATGATGAATGAATGATAAGAGATGTGTGAATGAGTTAAGAGATATAAATTAGGGTTTAGAGGCTTGATTTTATAGGTAATTCCCCTAATTTTCCCATTAATTTGATTCCCAAGGCTGACATGAAGAAAAATTAAACCTAAAACCTAATTTTTCCTGCTCAAAAGTAAAAAATGGCCCAAATGGGACTCATTCACCATCCTAGGTGAATTAGTCCCACCTGGTTGGGACTCATTTACCCAAAGTGGAAAATGGGTTCCATATGGGCTAATTTTCTAGCTAGGATGTTGGGGAATGCATAAATTTGGTTTATATGATGATTTTATCAAGTATTTGATCAATTTAAGCCTTAGGATGCACAATATGGGGCAATAGGGGCCTATTAGTGATTATGTAAAGGGTGGATAAGGCCAAGGACACAAAGTTCAATGTGAAATTGTGAATAAATACACTTTGCATCATTAAAATAAGGTCCATACAGCCTAGAAAGGCACAACATCCAATGTGAATGTGAAAGACACATTACAACACTAGATTATCATTAAATCTAATTAACAAGCCTTATAGATTGATTAGAGGATGCAATTAAATACATTTTATAATGTTGAATTATGGGAGAATGGGTTCATTAAGTCTAGAGAGGTGGGAAAGTCTTTTACAGCACTTTAAAACACTTTTACAAGACATTGATGAATGCATTTTATTTAATTTGGAAGGGTCCAAGACCTAGTGTAAATGTGTAAAACACCTCACAACACCAAATCAAGGCCTCATTAAGTCCAAATTTTTCCCATGTCAAGCAAGAAATACTTTTTTGTATGGTACATTTAGCCCCCACTTTAGTGAGATGATGAACTTGCTTCAAACTCACATAAAGTAGACATTCAAGAGAGGTCCAATTGAACCAATGCAGATGGTATAGGATAACAAAGATCATGAAGATGGTCAAGCCCTTAGGATCTAAGATCCCAAGTCAAGCTTACATGAGTGCAAAAGGACACACACAAGATGAATGACATGGAGTGAAACAAGATGCAAAATCATGCAATGGAAAGAACCAGAAGGAAGAGAAGTATAAAGGTGGATCAAGATTTGACCATTTTTCCAACACATTGTAGATTAGATCTAGGTTGTTTGTCCAAAAATAAAATGTATACTCACTTTGGGGTGACAGAAGTCTTGGTTGTCTGTCGGGTGAGAAATCCCAAAAGGTGAGAAACATATACTCATGGCTGGTATGTACTCACAAACACATGGGTGGCTATGGGGAAAGTTGTGCCTCAGAATGGGATTCCTACACAACCATAACAAAGTTATATGGTCTCATGATAACTTTAATAAGGCACCACAAAGGAAAAATATTTTCAAGCTCTATCAAGTAAGAAAAAATTAGTATGCTTGACACTCATAGACATTGTTAATGCAAAATAGTGCAAGGACCATTCAAAGGAATTTTACTTAATTCCTAAAATGTCTCCTCTTCTGGGGAACATTGTGCCTAATGTTTCTAAGGGAGGATGTGTCAAAAGAAGTATCACGCTCTTGGAGGGAATCAAGCTGAATGACTCCACCAAGGAAAGGACGCATCGCAAGAAGAAAGAAAATGCATAATGAAATGTGAGTGGTAATGTATTCCCCCACTTTAAAGTGGTTGTGAACACCAGTACTGTGAGAAATTGCTTTAAAGTAGAACAAGAGGGAATGAGAGCTTAAAGCCCTATGCCAAGCCATATGTTTTCAAGAAGCTACATCATGAAAATGGGAGTATGTCACATGTGAGCCAACTTAAAGCACATCGTCCATATCCCAATCTTGCTCTTATGTATTCATGAAAGGTTAACAACTAGCCAAAGGGGGCACATACAAGTGACATACAAGGTCAAGGCTACACAAACCCTTTCCCCCACTTATTTTAGGACAAGGGTGAGCCTAAATGGTTGATAAGATGCAAGGTAGAGTGAAAATAAATATCAATTAGAGGAATTAGGTGCCCCCCACAGAAGGAAGAACACTAAACTCCTTAAAATGTTGGATTTTACTACTCAAAGCCTTAGATTCATTAGTGGAGTGACCATGAACTCTATGATAGGTGCAAAATGAAGTCTTGTAATAGAATTTCTTATGTTTTATAGGGGGAAGGTGATCAAGTGATATTGAAGAAGTCTTGACAAGATACCCTCTTGATGTATGGTAGAAGGCGCTCCTGCAGTTTGTGAAAAAGATACCACTTGCTTAGTATTAGTTGTCATATCTATGCAAGACTCTTTAGATTGTGAGATTTTTTTTTATCCATTATGTGAGGGTGTAAAATCTAACAAATTCAAATCATTAACATTTTGTGAGATGACATTGACATTAAGTGAAGGTGTAGTTGTTTGTTTGAATGTTTGCAAAGGAGAATGATGAAGACCACTATTTTTGATTAGTTTAGGATGCTTTACAATTAAAGTTAGTTTAGAGGAATGGTTTGTGGTATTATTGATGTTGAGTGAAGGCTTGGTTATTTCTATGAAAGGAAAATAACGAAGACAATGAGTTTTTTGTTGTGTGATAGGATTTATAGGGTTGCAAATACCTTGTTTGTTAGCACCACATCCTTCTCTACTACATCCAAGTTGTTTCATAAGCTCATAACCACATCCATAAAGCTTTTTCATTGCTTTTGGATTGGGTGGTTGTTCGTGATTAAGTTCATCAAAGCTTATTGTGTAATTTTATTCATTGGCTAAAGTGGTTGAGGCAGATGCTTTCGAAAGGTCATCTGAATTTTGTGTTGACCTTAATGTTGTTTCTTTTCCCTTATTTGAATCTTTATTGATGTTTTTGTATTCTCCCATAAATTCATTTTCAAAATCCAAGGAACCCCAATCATCTTCTAATAGCTTCACTACTTGTTCAATATGTTGTTGTTTGTCTTTTTGTTGTGTGATTTCTACTTGTGTGGTTGGTGTTGATGTGTTCAAGGGGTTCTCATTGTTTTTCTCAAGTTGCAAGACACTATAAGGCTCATGATCAGCATCAAGTTTGCACACTTTTTTGTTGTAGATGTATTTCATATTTCGATGAAGAGTGGAAGGAACACCATTCATTACATTAATCGACGACCTACCTAGAAGACGGTTATATGAAAGATCATGAGGAATAACCTAGATTAGTGTGTTCAATGTGACTTCTCCAATTGTAATAGGTAAAGTGATCACACCAAGCGATGTCTTTTCTTCATTGTCAAATACCTTAATAGATAAAGAATCAGGTTGAATTTTTGAGTGATCCACACGAAGCCTATCCAAGAGGTTTACACTACACACATTAAGGGTTGAGACATTGTCAAAAAGGGTTCTCTTTATCCCTATTTGATTGTATTGAGCATAGATCATGAATGCTTCATTTTGTTTTTTCAAGTTCAAAGGGGGGAGTTCACTTTGGTGGAAAACAATGTCAACATTTATTCCTTGAATCATGGCTGCTATGTCACTTGGTTGCACATTAGATGGGACAAGAACTTGTTGCAAGTCTACTTAGATCATGTTATGATAGTGAGGGGATGCTTGAATAAGATCCCATAAGGATATCTTAGCAGGATTATTCTTTATTTGTTCAACAAGATTATACTTCTTAATGTGTGAATTTAATCAAGGATCTCTAGGAAAAATGGGATTTGGCAAAGGTAAGGGTGTTGGGGTGGGTTGTTGTGGTTTCAGATTATTTCTAGTGTTATATGTATGAACAACAATATTATGACTCGATTGTTACGACACATTATTTTGAGTTGGGTAAAGAGTAAACTATAGTTTAGGTGGTATTGGAGGTTTATGTGATGGTTGGTAAAGGATGAGTTCAAGATGGTTTTGAGTTTGTTGTTTGTATGAAGGGAGGTAAAGGATGAGTTGAGGTTAAATATTATTAACATCCCATGGTGAATGAGAGTCTAATATGGTATTTTCATTGTCATGTAAGGGCATAATATTGCTATTGTCAATGTTAGCCTTGTCTTGTATCATGATATCCTCCCTAGAAGGAAATTTTTGAGGAGAACTACAAACCAAATTTTCTTGACATTCTAAGGTTGGTTCTTCTAAAATGACTTCATCACAAGTAGGAGAATGATCAATGGGTGAATTTTCTTTCCCAAGGAGGGTTTTGTTAGGTGAAGGGGGGAAACTAAGATTCCCATGACCTTCATGGAATAGGTTTTCTATCATCAAAGCATCATCTTCACAACAATGAGAAATAATAGGAGAAGAAGAAATTGTAGTGTCATGATTATCTAAGATTGTGTTATATTGGTAATGGATGTCTTCTCCACAAAAAGAGGTAAGAGGAGAGAAACAACTTGGATTCTCAAAAGTCTCATTGATTGGTTCTTATAACACCAAAATACCTTCTTCATCAATAGGAGAGATATTAGGGGAAGAACAAATATGATTACTAGGAATGTCCAAGGTTGTATTCTCTTGCACTAAAACACTCTTAGAGGGATAATATAAGGAAGATTTCCTAATATGTCTAGTTATGTAAGATACTAGCATTTTTTGAACAAACATGAAAAACACTTGTAACCATTTCATGCAATGTTTTAGCAATATAAACAATCTATGCACAAAAATGCAAAACAATCTTTTCCAATTTATGCAAGATTTGAAGAATGTACACAATGTATATGCAAGAATGAATTTTTTTTTTACCAAACTAATGCAAAGTTTTATGAATAAAAACATGATGTATGCAAAAGAGAAAAGCACTTTTATCAATATTATGCAAAATTTTAGAAATGTGAGCATTTTTAGATCAAATAATGTTTTCGATTGAGGTGATTTGAAGAATGAGTAGTGTAGACTGATGTTTTTGGCCTAAACACATAAAAAAAATGTTACATAAACTTTTTAGACTTATAGTATATGATAATAAGAGGGTTAGGAAGCACATAAATGAAGTTTATAACACTGTAACAGATAGTGAAAAAATTGGACTAGGATTGGTTCGCCGATAATGGTGAATGAGTCCCAGTAAGGGTTTTTTTTCAAAATTTTCATAATTTGTCAATTGGTTTTGGTGCTTTTGATGTTGTAAGATGTAGAACTAAGATTAAAATGCAAAATTTCAAAAAAATTAATGATTTTAGATGCCAAAAATACAACCTAAATGCACTTTTCATGAATGCAAAATTTAAAACCCTAGAATGCAACTTAACTAATGCAAGCTAATTCTAGGATGAAAATGGACTCCAAATCAAACAAGAAAGTATTCCAAAAGTAGGTTCACCAAAATGAACCATAGATTTTACATGTAGGATGTTCTAACTATCTTGCTCAATTAGGGCTTTTCACCTAAAGGAAAAGAGATAGATCCCACACAAAATCTTGGTGGTTCACTCAAACTAATGCAAGTATAATGGAAATATGAATAAAATGTGAGGTGATCCCACAATACTAGTTTATAATTTTTGGCCAAACTAGACACTAAATTGATTTTTTCTAACTAAATCTTCACTTTTAGGCGCCTATAACAACTAAACTGTGAGGAATTTGAAGATGATGCAAACTAGTGATTCGTGACATTTTGTCTGTAGATTCTAAATATATTTTTTTCAAAAATTTTGGAATCAGATTGCACTTCTTTTTCCATCTCCTTCGAAAACTTTTTTTTTTCAGTAAACACCATTTTTAAGGAGTGACACTCACTATATAACACATAACTCTTTTTCCATGAGGGATAAGATTATAACTTTTTCGAATTTAGATTTGTAACTATAATATCGAGTGCTTATGATTGGTTTCATAGTGTTTAATTGAATATTTTTTCCTTAATCAAGTTTAGAAGTAAAACCAATTATAATTCCGACATAGGTGGACTGTATAACACATAACTTTTTTGTATGTATCAAAATTCTTTTTTTTTTTTGTTCGATCAAGGACTTAAATATCTAGTGCACTCATATTTTTCAAAAAAAATTATAATATTCTATTTTTCCACATGTCCAAAATAGAGAGATTGATTTTCGATGAAAAACCTACATTCACAAGAAATAAAAAAAAAATATAATAATAAAATTAAATTTACATTTTGAGAAGCTTATAATAAGGACTACATACAAAAAATTAAAATTAAATGAATTCATTTGATCCCCCAAAAGGTAAATCAAAAGTGGGCTTTTATCAACATTTTGATAAGTGTAAAAAGACTCTGTTATAGGTATGGTTTAAAACTAGCAAGGTTTTATTCAAGGGGGTTTGATATAAAGTAATTTGATCAAACCCTCTTCAATTGTAATGCTTTAAATGGAACTTTTTAAGGCTTAAACTATTATATTTTCTAAAAATATGTGATTTCAACAAAAATCAGAATCTCCCATAAATTGTAAACCAGCTTTGTTCGATCACCTTGACATCAACATGCCTAGATGAGATGATATAAATGGAGGAAAATAAAGAAATATATTGACTATTAAGTGAAAAGTAAAGAAATGTAACTTGTTCGAAAACACATTGTGATATGCAAAAACACCTAGAAATGAAAGCAAATTGCAATAGAAATGGATGAAATTGAAAGTGTGCAACTGTGATGTTGATGGAGACTAGAGATGAGTTTTGAAATGTTGTTGATCCGGATTTTTAGGCCTGGTCAGACTCATTTGTAATTTTGGGTGAATTAGTCCCAGATCTAGGAAATTGTTCTGGAGCCCATTTCAGACAAATGGGTATCCAAAACTATGGAAAACTCTATTCAGGCCTAGTAGTGGGACTCATTCACCATCCATGGTGAATCAGCCCACTTTTGAATTTATAAAAATCCAAAGGTGGAAACTGAAGTCTCCAATTTGCACTTCAATTTCTGATAGGTGTCTACCTCTAAAAGTCTAATTTTCAACTCTAAAAGTGACTTTTTGTTGATATTTTGACTTTTCCAACAAGGAGATGTCTCCAAAAACTTTTTAACTTTATCTTCAATGATTTCCAAGCCTCTAAGATGCCTGATTCTACAAACACACAAGAAGAGAGAGAAATGTTGGATGTTAGGGCATGGGGGTTTTCCTTGGTCAAACCCATTTTAGGTAATATGAAGAGATAATATGAAGAATGAACATGAAATGAAGGGATTAATACCTTTCCATGATGATTGATCTTGAATTCCTACAACAATAGATGAATATTCTTCCCTTGAATATCTTAAAAATGTTATCTTAATCACTCGAAATGATGAAACCCTAGCTTGCTTGACTTGATAGAGATGATAGATGATGAATGAATGATAAGAGATGTGTGAATGAGTTAAGAGATGTAAATTAGGGTTTAGAGGCTTGGTTTCATAGGAAATTCTCCTGATTTTCCCATTAATTTGATCCCCAAGGCCGACATGAAGAAAAATTAAACTTAAAACCTAATATTTCCTACTCAAAAAGTAAAAATGGCCCAAATGGGACTTATTCACTATCCTGGGCTAATTAGTCCCACATGGATTGGACTCATTCACCCAAATTGGCGAATGGGTCCCATAGGGGCTATTTTTCTAGCTACAATGTTGGGGAATGCATAAATTAGGCTTATATGATGATTTTATTAGGTATTTGATCAATTCAAGACTCAAGATGCACAAAATGGGGAAATAGGGGCCTATTAGTGATGATGTAAAGGGTGGATAAGGCCAAGGACACAAAATTCAATGTTATATTATGATTAAATACACTTTTTATCATTAAAATAAGGTCCATGAAACCTAGAAAGGCACAACATCCAATGTGAATGTGTAAGACACATTACAATACTAGATTATCATTAAGTTTAATTCACATACCTTCTAGATTGATGTAAGGATGAAATTAAATACATTTTATAATGTTGAATTAAGGGAGAATGGGTTCATTAAGTCTAGAGAGGTGTGAAATTCCTTTACAACAACTTTACAAGACATTGATGAATTCATTTTATTCAATTTGCAAGGGTCCAAGACCTAGTGTGGATGTGAAAAAAAATCACAACTTCAAATCAAGGCCTCATTAAGTCCAATTTGTTCCCATTCCAAGCAAGAAATACTTTTTCCTATGGTACATGTGTTGTGATGTAGGTTTCATGATAAAATATAGTATTTGAAAGCATTATTACAAGAAATATTCAAGATCAAGATCCAAATCCATTTTAGCCATTTCATACAAGTCACAGAGCTTCATTCAAGGAATTATTCAAGGTTTTGTTGAGTGGTAACATAGATTTGTTCATTCTTCAGTCCATTTTTCATGATTTTATTCATTTCAAGGTTTGAATACCAAAACGAGGTTTGACCAAGGTAAACCCCCATTCACCAAAAACAAACATTTTTTCCCTCTTATGTTGTGTTTGTAGATCTTAGGTGGAAGAATTCCTGAAGATCGTTTGAAGAGAAAAAATAAAGTTGTAAAAGTAGCAAAAGTTGAAAAATTTGTCATCTTCTCATGGAAACTCATCTATAGAATTGAGTTTTTGAAATTCTGACTATGAAACTTAGACAATTTGAAAGCTACAGATCTATATCAAAGGCTCCTAAAAGCTACAAAAAATCCTGCACTTGGACCCATTTTCCCATGGGTGAATAATTCCTAGGTAAGCTTTAGAAACTAACTTATGGTGAAAGGTACACTTAGATCTACCTTTCTCTAATTTGAAATTTTATTGTAGGTTATGTTAGTATTGAGATTA
This sequence comes from Sequoia sempervirens, assembly GCA_007258455.2. Taxonomy (NCBI): domain Eukaryota; kingdom Viridiplantae; phylum Streptophyta; class Pinopsida; order Cupressales; family Cupressaceae; genus Sequoia; species Sequoia sempervirens. Next base: position 25,219 of record VDFB02109641.1, read on the forward strand.
ATCTTGCTATTTCAAGTGTTAGATTTCATTTTGGTGTTAGTTTATTATTTTTAATTTTTCTCCCCAAAGTGTTGTTTGACCTTGACCCCCATCCTATAAGCATAATAAAATTTGAAGATTCCCACTTTGACTTGATTCACATAAGGGTTGATAATCATTTCATTGTGTGGATCTCATTTCCTAATGAAATAAAGGAAAATAGGTATTTTTTTGTAATTTTTATGAAACCCCCCTTTCTCAAACACACCAACCTATTTTTATTTATTTCACTCATAAGCTAAATGAAGAGAATAAAACAAAAAATCAAGATAAAAATTTAATTCAAACAAAGCATGATTCTCCATCTTCACCACAACAATAAAAATAATAAGAAACTTCAATGGACATCATCATTAGGCCTCTTATTATGATTCAATTGGATGATGATGGGATTGCTAAAATTGATGAGGAAGGCATAATGAACTCAATTTATTGTTTTCCTTTTCCATGACCTTAGATGATAACAACTGTGATGGTCCTATAAAGTGTGATTCGCCACGTGTTCAACCTAGTCATGCTCCTAGTATGACACCTAACATTTTTAGTTTGGCTATTTATTAACCTTCCATATATGATGAACATGATTGGGATGTGGATGATCTGTTATAGGTTAAATCACATGTGCCATACTAGTCTTTTCTTTGTATTCATGTTGTAGAAACTAGGAAGATCTAGGAAGATAAAAGATCAAGCATAGTAAACTGATTTACAAAAACTAAATTCTATATTGATATTTCTTGAACAAAGTGAAGGATTGAATATCCTTATGTAGACGCAAATGAACTCAACATGAGATCCCTAAATGGTGGAGTTCTAATTGAGAGAGGAGTGAGATAACAAAATGCATGAATCAATTAAGTCACTTAACTGATTGAAATGCATAATTAATGCAATAACACTCATAATAAGAACTAGATGATTTTTTCCTAAGTTTGTATTAAGCTTTAGAGTAAATTAAGGATGACTAATTTACTCCAACACCCCCCTGAATGAAAACTAAGGAGAAGCAAAAATTGATGAAGGAAAATAATACGATGATGGATTCCTTTGAAAAATACTCATGTGTCCACATGTCGAAAAATAATGATTTTGATCCAAGATCCTGTTAAGACTGATAGAAAACAAGTTGCAAAGGAAATAAAGATGGTGGGCCAACAATGGTGATGTGGTTGTCAAAAATTTATCCAAACTAAAGAAGAAAGTTGCAACTGCTAAAGAATTGCAAAGATGCCCTCCATTAGGGATGATGTCATTGATTATCCAATGCTCAATATTGTCCTGCTAGAAAGAAACTCTAGAAGTACATGAGGATGCAACTCTGGAAGCTCATGTAGTCAAGAACCCTACTAGAAAGAAATTTTGGAAGCACACGACTCTAGAATCTCAAGTAGATAGAAATTTAGAAAAAAAAAAACACTTTTGGCTACCAATTGGTGGTGCACTCTAGAGCTTGACAAAAAATTAGCAGCTTTTAATATTCTAAGTTTGTTTATTCAGAAGAAAAATGAAAGAAACGTATACTACATACAAAGAAAAATGCATGCATCTAGATACAAAGGTTTACATTTTCCTCGATTTTGGTGAAAAACTTCATAAAAATCTACCTGCAAATCTTCACACCTAGCTAATTGAAAATTATCGGTTTGAAGGATGGAGATCATGGCTTAGAGAAAATCGTGATCATCAGTGACAAATCACACATCCTCCAACTTCAAATCATTCCCATTCAATCAAAATAGAGTCTTTTCTTTTAGAAAAGCAGCTTCAATATTCACAAGATTCAAAGCTAGCAATGATAAAGGAGTAGTGAAGGGCATGCAACATGGGAAAAACTCCCCACATATTGAAAATTATGAAGGATTTTCTTGGGTACCTCACAAATCGTGTCTACTAGAAATAGAAATTTGCCTCCCAAAATCATAAACATGCCTCCTAGAGGTAATTCATGCTAGAAATAGAGGATGAAAGTTTCTGCAGATTACATAAAGTTGACCTGTTTCTTCCAACGTCTCTCCTCACAAACAAATCACACCTCCAAAACTACAAGATCGCTCTCTTAATAATGCATGATTGGTCAAGGTCAATTGGCCAACATATGTATGAAAAGTCTCACCTCAAATGTAGAAGAAAATGTGTCCCTCTTTGTTCTAAATCACACCTTTCAAAAATAAAGGAATCTAAGGTAGATTTAGGAGATCAATTAGAGTGGAGGTCTCTTTGCAATGCCAGAGATACAGATGCCACTACCCAATAATGAGCCTGATAAAAAAATATGGCTATGCCCCAACATCACCAACCTCTAATGTGCCTTGGTAGATTTTAAATGCCACAATATGGTGTGGAAAAACCATATACGCAAGCTCCCATGAAAGGAACCCTTTATGGCTTCAGATTTTCATGGATGCAATAAGAGATCCACCATGAAGGGAGTGGAAAGTAGCAAGTTTGTAAAAACCTAGAAATAATGTCTAAATCTTTCCTAGCTCTACTGCACGTTGTACCACAAATATGACCTGAATTCATCAATTAAAGCTTGTAAATGGCTATGTGAGTTGTGTGGAATGACAAGACTGAGATTGGTGAATTTCTTTTAGCTGTGAGCCAACAAGTTGACTCCAAGTGATACCCTAAAATGATTTTAGAGATATATTTAACCATCTTCCTCAAATTATAAAATCATAGCAATATAAAAAAACTAAATACAATAAAATCATTCACATAATGGCTTGCATTATATCCCCCTATTCTCTGATACCATGTAGAAACTAGGAAGATCTAAGAAGATAAAAGATCAAGCACAGTGAACTAATTTACAGAAACTGAATTCTATATTGATATTGCTTAAATATAGTGAAGGATTGAATATCCTTATGTAGACTCAAATGAACTCAACATGATATCCCTAAATGGTGGAGTTCTGACTGAGAGAGGAGTGAGATAAAAAAATGCATGAATCTGTTAAGTCACTTAATTGATTGAAATGCATAATTAATTATGCAATAACACCCACAATCATAACTAGATGATCTTTTCCTAAGTTTGCATTAAGCATTAGAGTAAATTAAGGATGATTAATTTACTCCAGCACATGTTCATTGGGATTGCATGTGCATAATGTAATCACATGTATTGTGTTTCCTCGTGTGTTTTTATATGTTTGTAAGCCTACTTTGGATGACCCTTGTAACTCTATTGGTGCAAAGATACAAATGAAGAAAATTTGTTGTGACATTATTCTATTTATATCTAAATTCTTCTATATGTCATAAACCGTTATCTTTATCTTGTTTCTTCCTTTTTGGGATGATGCAAGGCGTCAAGACATTTAGGTCTCTTCTATGTTGATTCAAAAGCTTTTCTTTGTTCTCTCTCTCTATGTTTCATTCTTTTTTATTTTTGTTACATGAGTCATTTGGGGAATGCTAATGATTCTAATCATAATTATATCATTGCAACATTGAACAACACTAGCCCCAAATCAATGGATTCCTTGTGTTATCCTAGGATTGTATAGTGGGGCAACCCTCCTTTATATTATGTAGCAATAACTGGAAACATATGTTTTCATAGGTCTTTCTTGGTGGTGACATTGGGTTTGACATCCTTCAATATTGTGACCTTTCTTAGCATATGACATTCCTCTTAGTGGTGATGCTACATATTGCATTCCCTATATTGCAAATATTTTATCCTCGACTAGTCCTCTCTTGGAGACATTAATCACCATGGTCCCTAAGGTGAGACCTTTTCATGAAATAAGAAAAAACCCTTTGAGTATCCTATCCTATTGCATGTGTGAAGGCCACAAAGCATAAAAAAACTTTCTGTCCAATGGAGCCTTTATTTTTTTAAGGCTACTAAGCATAACATAACTACTAGTGGAGCCTTTTTCATAAGTGCCTAGAAGAATGCAGCTTGTTGTCCTTGTGACCATTTCTATGGAAACATATCAAAGTTATCAGGAGGTATAACTATGGTATGGTTAGTACAATGGGAGCCTATACCTAGCATGAATTTCTCATTAGCAACTTTTTGGGACTCACCTAGCGGGCGATAGATTTCACTAGCCTATGTGAGTATAGTTTGTTTACATAGTGGAAAATGAGTTTCAACTTGTAAACTTTAATGGACAAATAGCTCTAAGGATTAATCCATATCGATTGGAAAAATAGTCAAGGATTGATCCACCCCTTCTTCTCTAATTTTGGCATTATATGCTTGTGTATCTTGTCTTGGTACAACATATTTAGCATAGGCATGTGTCGTTTTTTGTGTTTATTGGTTTTTGATGAGATCTTAGATCTTGGGGGCTTTATCATCATCCTTTACCTTTGTTGTCTTATATTTCCAATAGTTGTACAATTAGACCTCGCTTGATTCTTATTTGTCTACTTTAGTGTGAGTTTGACAAAGGGCTCATCCTCACACTAAAGTGGGGGTTAAATGTAGCTTCAGAAAATACACTCCTTTACATTTCCACACTATTTTTGGGTCCCTTAATAAATTGGACTTAATTAAGCCTCTAATTGGACAAATTATGCATCTACAAGCCTATTAAATTATATTTTCCAAAAGAGAAATTATATTTTTTTGATGGTAATCCTTTTAATCTCTACCATGGATGCATCCATTTCATTTAGTGCTTCTCACTAAGGGAACACTTATTAGCATAATTATTGTGATGGTAAAATTATAATGCTTAAGTCATTTTTAATTTAGTTTTGTGCATATAATTTTAATTTACTAACTAATATATTCAATGGTTTGACCTATTTCATGGTCAAATTAGTTCATTGTGTCACTGCCAGCTATCATGAAAGATGAGATGGAGATGAAGAAGGCTAAAGACCACCATGAGTACAACACCCTAAAAATGTTGCTTACTTTATCAAAAACACCCTAAAATGAATAGGTCATGGAAATTTAGGTCAGGACCCATTCACCCTTGGGTGAGTGGGTCCCCTTTAGTTTCCAAATTCAAATTTTTAATATGTTTTTGGCATTCTATTTGTGATCCAAATTCAAATTTACAATTTTAGTTTGTAATGTTTAATTTTCAAGAAATTTGAAAATTACCTATAAATACAATATCTTTTAGTCAATTCAAATCCTAGAGGCAAGCTAGAATTTTCATGAGAGAAAGAAAGAAATTATTCCTAGAGCTAAGATTATTGTCAAAGGTTTTCAAGAGTACTTTTATTAAGCATTTGTTCTAGAATTCAAGATCTCAAGTATCATGTCAAATATATCTTCATTCATGCATGTTTTTGGAGCTAACATCATGATGTAGGTTTCAAAGATTCAATTTTAAGATTCAAGTTGTCAAAGATCAGCATCCAATCAAGCCATTCATGCAAGATCAAGACCTTAGGGGGATTTTTTAAGTTTCATTCCTTCAAGGGTTTCATTCAAGCATTTGGTGAGTTCCAATGTGCGTAGAAAGTGTTCATTCATCATTCCTTTCATGTTCCATTATTTCATTTCAAGGTTTGACTAAGGTAAACCCATATTCAACAAAACTGAAATAATTTTCCTCTTATGTGTGTCATAGATCTTAGGTTGAAGAAGGATTAAATATTCATCAAAAGTGCAAAATTACAAAAGGTGCAAAGTTGCCAACATTGTCATCAACCAAAGAAACTCACTTTTAAAATTTAATTCAAACAAATTTCTAATTGTAAAACATGGATGAATTGAGAGTACAAATATAGGAGAAAACGATTATAAAAGAAAATTTTCAACCCTTGAATCAAGATCCATTCTCCCTAGGGAGAATCTATCCTAGGAGAATGCTCAAAAGAGGCTTTTGTTGACAGGTGGATAAATTCATACTCATCTCAAATCTACCGGAACTTTCAAGATTATGTGATATTAAGGTTTTAAATTGATGATTAAATCATTACATTGCATAATTCTATTCATTTGGTATCTTTCATTCATCTCCCAAAAGTGCATTTCAAGCCGATTTACCCCATCCTAAGTCATAAGGAAAACAACAAGATCTCCATCAAGGTTGGCTAACGTAAGGGTTGAAAGTTAATCTTCCCCTAGGGGATCTATTTTTCCTACTAAAATATGGAAGTATAGGTGCACAGCCCCATTCAAAACCATCACACCCTATATTTTATGATGTTTCATTGTGGATAATATTGAGTAATTTTTTTTTTGGTCCAAGTTTTGTGGGTGTGGTTTTTTTTGGGTTTCCATTTCACCTACGGGTGATTTCTTGAAGTCTTTTGACTCACTCTTTATAGATCTTTCTTGAATCAATAAATTTTTACCCCCTTTTAAAAAAAATAAAATAGAAAGATATAATCTATCAAAGAGTAAAAATAGAAGAAACTATGTAATATGAACATTCCATAATTGAGAATATGAAAAAAGAACATTCCTTATCTAATTTATCTTTCCCTCAATATTAAAGATAAAAAAGTAGAGAATTGACTTTAACTCATAAGTATTCAATTTAAGTAAATGAATAGGGGGATAAGTTCACATTTCAACATCCAATTTTTTGGCATGACATTCATTGATTGTACCAAATAAAACAATTTATTTTTTCCCAAATTTATTTATGTGATGCACAAGTTACAAGATGGAATTGAATATTTTCAAAAATATGTAAGCCATGATCCCCATTAACTCATATAATTTTTTATATAAATAAATTTATTATATTCCATTCTAAATTTCATTTTTTGCTCACTTAAAATTTCCCATAAGCCATTAGATTAAAGAAGCTCTTGAAAATTAATATTTCAAGTATGATTGGTGTATGGATTTTGGATATCAATTTAGGATCCATATTTAAACACAAAGAGACACTTGAAATTGTTCCTTAAAATCTCCTCAACTTTAATTAAAGTAATACTCATTTGATTAAAGTGCAAAAAATTCAAAACCTAAATTGACCATTGATAATACATGAAGAGTTTTATATTTCTTTTGAAGTATAGGCTTTATCAAGATTGTAAAATTATATGTAAAAAATTATACAATATTCACTTGAAAGATAGAAAAAATAGTTAGTTACAAGATAACAGAAAATTTGAAACATATTTGGAAGTTTAAAATGTTGTATAGGTTCTTCAAATTCTTGAGGTCTATGAAAAAAAGTATTGAAGAATTATTGAATATTATTAAAGTTCACAACACATAGGTTCTAAGTAAAAGCAATAGTTTTGAAATCCTAAAGAAGTATGTTTTGGTTAATGTCTAGAAGTCCAAAATAGTCCAAACATTAGAATCTTTTAGTAGTTTGTACTTAGAAATATAGATGTAGTTCCAACATTAGAGTGCACGAGTAGGTGTAAATTTTGAGTTTGTATGTAGTTAAAACTTCAAAGTTAATTTTTAGTTTACATTTCAAATCCACTTTTTAGGTTGTATTTTGAATACATGGCTTACAAATATAGGTATTTGATGTTGATGCAATCAAAATTAAGAAATTTTATAATAGAAAAGATAAGTGATGTGAATAGTAAAATGGAATTAAAATTCAAGTTTCATAGAGACAGGTTTTTGGAGGTGCAAAAATAGCTAAATACTCTATGGTAATTTGTAATAGAGAAAGAACCCATAGAAAATAGAAAAGGAAAAATTAGCAACAAAGAATAATGGTATCCTTATTCAAAATGTAAGGAACTATAGATTTTAAATTATAGACCATTTTAAAACTTTGGGTGATTGGGAATACCAATCTAAACCATAAAAAATATTACAAATCTTCTAGGAAGGCATACATTTTTTATATCTAGATCTAGAAACCAATGACCAATTCCAAGAATCAATTTTTTTATCAACCATTTAAAGATATATAGACATTTTTTTCTCAACTACTACAAAAAGGTTTTAAGAAAAAAATTGTGTAGTATATGTAGGTATTAAAAAATAAAAAGATGACTATGTCAAAAAGAGACAAAAGAGACAAGATGACTAAGTGTATACACCTAAAAACGATCATCATTTTCAATTAATTAAATACAACCTATTTGATTAATGCTTCAACTACACATAAATAAGGTCTTACTTTATTTATATTGTTCACTATTCTATTAATTCTCCAAAATCATATTCTTCAAAATAATTAAATAAATAAAATACCCTAAACATGTTTATTTAATTAACTTTCCTTAATCCTGATTAAGAATTAGAGCACATTTCTACAGCTTTTTTTGTGCCACCTCATAAAGGTCACATGAAAATAAATAAGCCTAATTATTAATTAGAATTATCCTCACACACTTCCACCAATGAGAAAAAACACATGTCTTTATTCTCCCACACTTCCAAAAAATTTGGAGCACATGGGTCTTTGTTTCACACACTTGGGAATCCCATATATTTGGTATGTTTCCAACTGGTCAAAGGATTCTCCCCACACACATGGAATGTTGTCTTTAGTCAAGGGGAAAACATCTTGATTCCTTTCATCTCCACCATCTATTATTTCTCCTTCAAATCTAGACCATTGAAAGGTTCCACCTCACAAAATTCTTGAGAAATCCTATAAATACACCCTCTTGCCTTAACATTTATCATCTATAATTTAAGTAAAGTTACTATGCAGGTTTATCTTAGGAGCTTGGAGCTTTCATGGAGTCTTATACTTAGTTTTCATATCATGTGTTACTTTGAATTCTCATCTTAGATTAATTAATTGCTTCATAGTTACATTTTATCATCTCCATTGCATCATAGTTACATTTTAGGTTAGTTCATGAATAGTTCATTATAGTTTCATATCATCTCACTCATCTCCACTTTTTCATCTATCATCAACATCATCTTTCATTTATCATTGTATCCATTATCCTTTCCATTGCTTTGTTTCATTTAGAAGCATACCACTAATCATTCTAGAACACATTTGCACATAGAAATAATCTTAGCTTGCATATTAAGCATCAAATCTCATTTTCTAGGTAGTCATTTTAACAACCATTGTGCCCATAGAAATATGAAGGCCAAACGGTCTAATAAATCCCTAAAAATAGAGGACAATGATACATATTTGAATGATTTGATTGTATTACAAATAGAATAGTTTTACTTGCTTCAAACTTTGAATGTAAACCGTCTCATTAAGGTTTGTGTTGACGTTAGATCTCTCCACATTTGACACATGCACACTAAGTATAAGATTCTAAAAAATGGGAAGATTTCTATAATTCGTATCTTTAAAACCATGTTGGAGTAGCAGAGAAATAAATTGAAAAGAAGAAAATAGAGTGAAAATAATAAATATGAGATCCTAAAAAAATCTCTTCAAAATTTTGTGGGAGCATAAATATTTGACAAGAAAAATAACTTATTGAATCAAAACAAGTACCCACAAATGAAATATAATGCTTACTTTCTAGTCAAGTAAAAGGTGTAAGTCAAGGAGGCTCACAAATGCAAGCTATCCCTCTTGCACAATCTTGAGCTCCAAAACACTTACATTGACCACCTTTCTAAAGCACTAAAGTAGTAGCTAATATTTTCCCCATTCAATTTTTTATTTCTCAGAGGAACATAATATTTCCTTATGAATTAAGAGAAGTTATCAAAAAAATCTTATGATTATGGATGTTTAGCAACCCCTACCATTTTATAAGAGAACTATCATTTTATTTTTTAAAGCAACAATCTAAAGTGAGAATGAACTAATATTCAACCAATGTTTCCAAGTCATCTTTTCCTATTCTATAAGACTTCAAATAATTTATGTTGTTTTTAAATCTGTGTTTTCAAAAAAATAACCAAATAAAATGCTGACAAAAGCTTGTATTGTCCTTAAATCCCTACTCACATATGTAAAATATGTGTGCATTATATTAAAAATAATTAATTATACATTAATATCATTATATTGAAACATTTAAAATTTCATAATTGTACATATTATAAATTTGAAAGTTTGAAAATAAACAATTAAAAATAAAAACTTATTTATCAAATATTTATTGTTGTATTATGTGATATTATGTATAAACAATACTTTTATACTTAATAATTTAAATAATTATCATATAATTAATAAGAAAAAAAAGTTTATTTTTATTTAAAATTCATTAAAAAGAATGGTATCTTAGTCCTACATAAGAAGTTATCTACTTATCTACCCTCGACACTAGATATGCTTAAGCAGTCCCATAAATAAGGATATATATAGAATGTTATTACAAATTTCATATATATAATATGAAATTCTCCATTTCACCATAGGAATTTAAGCATTTCACGTCCATAATGTAAGTTGATTGCATATCCAAAATTTGAAGGCAAAGATAATACCTTATCTTGTTTAAGAAAAAGAAAATACTTGGTGTATATTTCATCTATTTGTTGTTTGTTCTTGTGCTTCATAATCTGGGTCATCAGTTGGCAGTTCATACATACAGACTGGGTAGAAGTTTGATGTTGCCAACCATTGACAAATACATCCCTCATGGTATTCATGATTGCAAGGCATTTTCACGCTTTCCTATCCAGCCAACAATGCATCTTGACATATACTACACAAGAAGTCTCTATTCATATCTAGTGTTTCTCTTACTAAATTTATAATTAATGCAATAACACTCGCAATTAGAACTAGATGATCTTTTCCTAAGTTTTCATTAAGCATTAGATTAAATTAAGGATGACTAATTTACTCCAACACCCCCACTTAATGAAAATTGAGGAGAAGCAAAAAATGATGAAGAAAAATAATACAATGATGGATGTCGTTGAAAACTACTCATGTGTCCACATGTCAGAAAGTGATAATTTCTATCCAAGATCCTTTGAATACTAATAGAGAACAAGCTACAAAGGTGATGAAGATGGTGGGCCAACAGTGGTGATGAGGCTATCAACAATTTATCCAAGCTAAAGAAGAAATCTACAACTGTTGAAGAATTGCAAAGATGTCATCCATTAGGGATGATGCCATTGTTTATCCAATGCTCAATATTGTCCAACTAGAAAGAAACTCTAGAAGCACACGAGGATGTGACTCTAGAAGCTCATGTAGTTAGGAACCCTGCTAGAAATTTTTTTGGAAGAACACGTTGACTCTAGAATCTAATTTAGACAAAAATTTAGAACAAAAGAACACTTTTAGCTGCCGATTGGAGGAGCAGTGCAGAGCTTGATAGAAAAATAACAAGTTTTAATATTCTAATTTTGTTTATTTAGAAGCAAAATGAAAGAAACCTATACTAGATACAAAGATAACTACATGCATCTAGATACAAATGTTTACATCTACCTCCATTTTGGTGAAAAAACTTCACAAAAATATGCCTACAAATCTCCATGCCTAGCTGATTGAAAATTGCAGGTTTGAAGGATGCAGATCACACCTCTGCCAACTTCAAATCATGCCCTTTGAATCAAAATAGAGCCTTTTCTTTTAGAAAAATGGCTTCAATATTCACAAGATTCAAATATAGCAATGATAAAGGAGTAGTGAATGGCATGCAACATGGTAAAAACTCCTCACAAATTGCAAATGATGAAGGATTTTCTTGGGTTCCTCACAAATCACACCTTCCAACAATAGGAATGTGCCTCCCAAACTCATAAACACCCCTCCTAGAGGTAATTCACACTAGAAATAGAGAATGAAAGTGCCTTCAAATTGCATAAAGTCAACCTATTTCTTCCAACATCACTCCTCAAACAAATCACACCTCCAAAACTACAAGATCCCCCTCTTAATCATGTTTGCCTAGTCAAGGTCAATTGGCCAACATATGTATGGAAAGCCTCACCTCAAATGTAGAATAAAATGCATCCCTCTCTGTTTTGAATCACACCTTTCAAAAATATAGGAATCTATGATAGATTTAGGAGATCAATTGGAGTGGAGGTCTCTTTGCAGTGCTAGAGATATAGACGCCACTACCAGACAATGAGCCTGATAAAAAAACTACAGCTATGCCCCAACATCACTAACCTCTAATGTGCCTTGGCATATTTTAAATGCCACAATATGGTGTGGGAAAACCATATACATAAGCACCCATGAAAGGACCCCTTTATAGCCTCAAATTTTCACGAATGCAATAAGATATCTCCCATGAAGGGAGTGGAAAGTAGAAAGTTTGCAAAAACATAGAAATAATGCTTGAATCTTGCCTAGCTCTACTACACGTCATACCACAAATATGACCTGAGATCGTCAATTCAAGCTTGTAAATGGCTATGTGAGTTGTGTGGACTGACAAGACTAAGATTGGTGAATTTTTTTCTATTGTGAGCCAACAAGTTGACTCCAAATGATGCCCTAAAATGATTTTAGAGACATCTAACCATCTTCCTCAAATAATAAACTCACAAAAATGGAAAAAAACTAAATACAATAAAATTGTTCACCTAATGGCTTTCAATATCTCCCCCTATGCTCTGATACCATGTAGAAACTAGGATGATCTTGTAAGATAAAAGATCAAGCATAGTAAACTGATTTACAGAAACTAAATTCTATATTGATATTGCTTGAATATAGTGAAGGATTGAATATCCTAATCTACACTCAAATGAACTCAACATGAGATCCCTAAATGGTGGAGTTCTGACTGAGAGAGGAGTGAGATAATAGAATGCATTAATCAATTAAGTCACTTAATTGATTGAAATGCATAATTAATTATGCAATAAGACTCACAATCAAAACTAGATAATCTTTTCCTAAGTTTGCATTAAGCATTACAGTAAATTAAGGATGATTAATTTACTCCAACACATGTTCGTTTGGATTGCATGTGCATAATGTAATCCCATGTATTGTGTTTCCTGGTGTTTCCTTATATGTTTGTAAGCCTACTTTGGTTGACCCTTGTCACTCTATTAGTGCAAGGATACAAATGAAGCAAATTTGTTGTGACATTATTCTATTTATATCTAAATTATTCTATATGTCGTAAACCTCTATGTTTAGCTTGTGTCTTCCTTTTTGGGATAATGTAAGGCATCAAGAAATTAAGGTCTCTTCCATGTTGATTCAAAAGCTTTCCTTTGTTCTCTCTCTATGTGTGATTCTTCCTTTTTGCTTTTTTTTGCATGAGTCATTTTGGGAATGATGATGGTTCTGATCACAATTATATCATTGTAACAATGAACAACACTGGCCCCAAATCAATGGATTCCTTATGTCTTATCCTAGGTTTATATATTGGGGCAACACTCCTTTATATTATGTAGGTTTAATTGGGAACATATGTTTTCATAGGGCTTTCTAAATAAATCTCTTATGTATTGGAATTTATTATGTTCCACTTTAATGTACTTTCTCAGACCATGGTTTTTAGCAATTTATTTAATGTAGGGGAATGCACATCCCCACGCATTGTTTTCTTCAAAGTGTGGTCTTCTTACTTCACGTGATATGTCTTCTTGGTGGTGACATTAGGTTTGATGCCCTTCAATATTGTGACCTTTCTTAGCATATGGCATTCCTCTTAGTGGTGATGCTACATATTGCATTCCCTATATTGCAAATATTTTATCCTCAACTAGTCCTCTCTTGGAGACATTAAGCACCATGGTCCCTAAGGTGAGACCTTTTCATGAAATAAGAAAAAACCCTTTGAGTATCCTATCCTATTGCATGTTTCAAGGCCACAAAGGATAACAAAAATTTATTCCCAATGGAGCCTTTTTTTTTTAGGCCACTAAGTATAACACAACTACTAGTGGATCCTTTTTCATGAGTGCCTAGAATAATATAGCTTGTTGTCCCTATGACCATTTCTATGGAAACTTATCAAAGTTTTCAGGAGGTATAACAATGGTATGGTTAGTACAATGGGAGCCTATACCTAGCATGACTTTCCCATCAGCCACTTTTTGGGACTCACCTAGTGGATGAAAGATTTCACCAACTTATGTGAGTATAGTTTGTTTACATAGTGGACAATGAGTTTCAACTTGTAAACTTTTCTGGATATATAGCTAAGGATTTATCCATACCGCTTGGACAAATATTTGAGGATTGAACCACCCCCTTCATCTCTAACTTTGGCATTGTATGCTTGTGTATCTTGTCTTGCTACTACATATTTAACATAGGCATGTGTCTATATTTGTGTTTGTTGGTTTTCCATGAGATCTTAGATCTTTGGGGATTGATCATCATCTTTTACCTTTATTGTCTTATCCTTCTAACAGTTGTATAATTAGACCTCACTTGATGCTTATTTTTCTAATTTAGTGTGAGTTTGACAAAGGGCTCATCCTCACACTAAAGTGGGGGCTAAATGTAGTTTTAGAAAATTTACTCCTTTACATTTCCACACTATGTTTGGGTCCCTTAATAAATTGGACTTAGTTAATCCTCTAATTGGCCAAATTATGCATCTACAAGCATAATAAATTACATTTTCTAAAAGAGTAATTAGTATTTAATTATTATAATTATTATTTTTAACACCCTAAAATGAAAAGGTCATGGCAATTTAGGTTAGGATCCATTCACCCTTGGGCGAGTGGGTTCCATTTAGTTTCCAAATTCAAATTTTTAATATGTTTTTGGCATCCTTTTTGTGATCCATATTCAAATTTCAAATTTTAGTTTGTAATGTTTAATTTTCAAGAAATTTGAAAATTACCTATAAATACAATATCTTTTTATCAATTCAAATCCTAGAGGCAAGCTAGAATTTTCATGGGAGAAAGAAAGAAATTATTCCTAGAGCTAAGATTATTGTCAAAAGTGTTCAAGAGTATTTTTCTTAAGCATTTTTTGTAGAGTTCAAGATCTCAAGCATCATGTCAAATATATCTTCATTCATGCATGTTTTTGGAGCTAACATCATGATGTAGGCTTCAAAAATTTGAGTCAAAGATTAAAGTTGTCAAAGATCATCATCCAATCAAGCCATTCATGCAAGATCAAGACCTTAGGGAGATTTTTTAAGTTTCATTCCTTTAAGGGTTTCATTCAATCATTTGGTGAGTTCCAATGTATGTAGCAAGTGTTCATTCATCATTCCTTTCATGTTCCATTATTTCATTTCAAGGTTTGATTACCAAAATGGGGTTTGACCAAGGTAAACCCACATTCAAAAAAACCAAAAGAATTTCCCTCTTATGTTTGTTGTAGATCTTAGGTTGAAAAAGGATTAAAGATTCATCAAAAGTGCAAAATTACAAACGGTGCAAAGTTGCCAACATTGTTGTCAACCCACAAAAACTCACTTTTAGAATTTAATTCCAAATTTCTAATTGTGAAACATGAAGGAATTGGGAGTACAAATATAGGAGAAAAGGATTATAAAAGAAAATTTTCAACCCTTGAAGCAAGACCCATTTTCCCTAGGGTGAATCTATCCTAGGAGGATGCTCAAAAGAGGCTTTTGTTGACAGGTAGATAAATTCATTCTCATCTCAAATCTATTGAAACTTTCTAGATTCTATGAGATAAAGGTTTTAAATTGATGATTAAAGCATTGCATTGAATAATTGTATTCAATTGGTATCTTTCATTCATCTCCCAAAAGTACATTTAACGTTGATTTACCCTATCCTAAGTCATAGCAAAAACAACAAGATCTACATCAAGATTGGCTAATGTAAGGGTTAAAAGTTAATCTTTCGCTAGGCGATCTATTTTTCCTATTGAAATATGAAAGTATAGGTGCATACCCCCATTCAAAACCATCACACCCTATATTTAATGATGTTTCATTGCAGATAAGATTGAGGAATTATTTTTTAGTCCAAGTTTTGTGGGTGTGGTTATTTTTGGGGTTTCTATTTCACCTTTGGGTGCTTTCGTGGAGTCTTTTGACTCGCTATTTATAGGTCTTTCTTGAATCAATAAACTTTTACCCCCTTTTAAAAAAAAATAAAAATAGAATGAGATAATCTATCCAAGAGTAAAAGTAGAAGAAAATATGTAACATGGACCTTCCATAATTGAGAATATGAAAAAAGAACATTCCTTATCTAATTTATCTTTCCCTCAATATTAAAGATAAAAAAGTAGAGAATTGAATTTAACTTATAAGTATTCAATTTAAGTGAATGAATAGGGGGATAAGTTCACATTTCAACATCCAATTTTTTGGCATGAAATTAACTGATTGTACCAAATAAAACAATTTATTTTTTCCCAAATTTATTTATGTGATGCACAAGTTACAAGATGGAATTGAATATTTTCAAAAATATGTAATCCAATGATCCCCATTAACTCATATAATTTTTTATATAAATAAATTTATTATATTCCATTATAAATTTCATTATTTTTTCACTTAAAATTTCCCATAAGCCAATAGATTGAAGAAGCTCTTGAAAATTAATATTTCAAGTATGATTGGTGTATGGATTTTGGATATCAATTTAGGATCCATATTTAAACACAAAGAGACACTTCAAATTGTTCCTTACAAACTCCTCAACTTTAATTAGTTTTGTAAATTAGGTCTACAAAAAGTAATACTCGTTTGATTAAAGTGTGAAAAAATCAAAGCCTAAATTGACCATTTATAATACATGAAGAGTTTTATATGTCTTTCAAAGTATAGGCTTTATCAAGATTGTAAAATTATATGTAACAAATTATACAATACTCACTTGAAAGATAGAAAAAATAGTTAGTTACAAGATAACAAAAAATTTGAAACATATTTGGAAGTTTAAAATTTTGTATATGTGCTTCAAATTCTTGAGGTCTATGAAAAAAAATATTGAAGAATTATTGAATATTATTAAAGTTCACAACACATAGGTTCTAAGTAAAAGCAATAGTGTTTGAAATCCTAAAGAAGTAGGTTTTGGTTAATGTCTAGAAGTTCAAAATAGTTCAAATATTAGAATCTTCTAGTAGTTTGTACTTAGAACTATAGATGTAGTTCCAACATTAGAGTGCACTAGTAGGTGTAAATTTTGAGTTTGTATGTAGTTAAAACTTCAAAGTTAATTTTTAGTTTACATTTCAAATCCACTTTTTAGGTTGTATTTTGAAGATGGCTTTACAAATATAGGGAGTTGATATTGATGCAATCAAAAGTAAGAAAATTTATAGTAGAAAACATAAGTGATGTGAATTATAAAATGGAATTAAAATTCAAGTTGCATAGAGACAAGTATTTGGAGGTGCAAAAATAGCTAAGTACTCTATGGTACTTTGCAATAGAGAAAGAACCCATAGAAAATAGAAAAGGACGAATTAGTAACAAAGAATAATGGTATCCTTAGTCAAAATGTAAGGAACTATAGATTTTAAATTATAGACCATTTTAAAACTTTGGGTGATTGGGAATACCAATCTAAACCATAAAAAATATTGAAAATATTCTAGGAAGGCATATATTTTTTATATCTAGATCTAGAAACCAATGACCAATGCCAAGAATAAAAAAAAAAATATTAGCGATTTAAAAATATATAGACATTTTTTGTTCAACTACTACAAAAGGGTTTTAAGAAAAAATTGTGTAGTATATGTAGATATAAAAAAAGAAAAAGATGACTATGTCAAAAAGAGACAAAATGGTTGAAATTTTTACCTTCTGATGCCTTCTACACTAACAATGGTGTTTTTTTGGTTCTATAATACATTGATATTAGGACTAAATATAAGATTCTAAAAATTGGGAAGATTTTTATAATTCTTATCTTTAAAACCATGTTGGAGTAGCATAGAAATCAATGGAAAAGAAGCAAATAGAGTGAAAATAATAAATGTGATCCTGAAAAAATTCTCTTTAAAATTTTGTGGGAGTATAAATATTTGATAAGAAAAATAATTTATTGAATCAAAACAAGTACCTACCAATGAAATATAATGCTTACATTCTAGTCAAGTAAAAGGTGTAAGTCAAGAAGGCTCACAAATGAAAGCTATCCCTCTTGCACAACCTTGAGCTCGAAAACACTTACATTGACTACCTTTCTAAAGCATTAAAGTTTGAATGTTTTATTTCTTGGAGGAACATAATATTTCCTTATGAAAGAAGAGAAGTTATCAAAAAAATATTTTGATTATAGATGTTTTGCAACCCCTACCATTTTATAAGAGAACTATCCATTTTTTTTAAAAAAAGAAACAATCTAAAGTGAGAATGACCTAATATTCAACCGATGTTTCCAAGTCATCTTCACCTATTATATAAGACTTCAAATAATTTATGTTGTTTATAAATCTGTGTTTTCAAAAAAAAACCAAATAAAATGCTGACAAAAGCTTGTATTGTCCTTAAATCCCTACTCACATATGTAAAATATGTGTGCATTATATTAAAAGTAATTAATTATACATTAATATCATTATATTAAAACATTTTAAATTTCATAATTGTATATATTATAAATTTGAAAGTTTGAAAATAAACAATTAAAAATAAAAACTCATTTATCAAATATTTATTTCTATATTATATGATATTATGTATAAACATTACTTTTATACTTAATAATTTAAATAATTACCATATAATTAATAAGAAAAAAAGTTCTCTTTTATTTAAAATTCATTAAAAAGAATGGTAATTTAGTCCTGCATAAGAAGTTAACTACTTATCTACCCTCGACACTAGATATGCTTAAGCAGTCCCATAAATAAGAATATATACCGAATGTTATTTCAAATTTCATATTATATAATTTGAAATTCTCCATTTCACCATAGGAATTTTAAGCATTTCACATCCATAATGTAAATTGATTGCATAACCAGAAGTTGAAGACAGATAATATCTTGTCTTGTTTAAGAAGAAGAAAATACTTGGTATATATTTCATCTATTTGTTGTTTGTTCTTGTGCTTCATAATCTGGGTCATCAGTTGGCAGATCATACTTACAGACCGGGCTTAAATTTGACGTTGCCAGCCATTCACAAATACATCCCTCATGGTATTCATGATTGCAAGGCATTTTCACACTTTTCTGTCCAGCCAACAACACATCTTGACATTTACTACACAAGAAGTCTCTATTCCTCTCTATTGTTTCTCTTACTAAATTCTCTACTGCACTCGTAGCTGTTGGCGTGTAATTTCTCCCACACTATCAATATTAAATGATATGAAATGTAAAGTTCTAGAATGTTATAGATAAGGATAGGATTGAGATAAGATTATGTAGAAAATATTAAATGATTGTTATGTTGGCCTAAGTTTTAGAATGTACTAAGACCTCTATAAATAGAGGCAGTTGTAAGCATTTTTATTCAGGTGATACAATTAAAGTTTTATATATTCTTTGCCTCAATTTGTGTCTATATTTGTTGCCTCTTCCCACCTCCTACAAGTGGTATCAGAGCCGTAAGGAAGGATCGCTGGCTGTGGAGAGATTGTCAGGTTGAGATTAGCAGAGCCGATGGTGAATTGTCCGAGCTGAAAGTTGTTTTTTTTTTTAGAGTAGTAGCTGTGGAGCAGATAAGATTATTAGAGGTTGCCACGTTTGTGCAAAGCTATAGATTTTAGAAGGATCATAGATTTAGAGCCGCCAAAGATTGGAGTCTAGAGATCGTTGTTCTTGAGTTCGCTATGCAGAGATAAAAAGGAATCACAGGAATTAGAAATTGTGGAAGTGACAATCAGAAGGGTTTGCTATTTTAATCAACACAATGGAAATGTTGTTTTATACAGATTTGAAGCAGCAGCTATTGAAGAAGTCACAGGAAAAGTTAAGGAGAAAGCCGCTGATTTCAAATCAGAACTAGGGTTCGATGGTTGAAAATGCCCACCATTGTTTGGAAGGAGATCGTGGCATCCACTGCCAAATAGATTGAAGGCTATGTGAAATATCATAGATTGAGAAGACAAGGAGATCATTTGGAGATCCTGTCACCATTTGTGACAGAAGTCAAGAGGAAGTTAACCAAGATTTTGGAGGTGATCCTGTTACCATTTGTGATAGATGTTACGAGTTTATTAGGATCCCCAAGCACCTGTAGTGTGACTCTATGGGAGGTGCTGTGAAAATACAAGTGTTGAGCACCTAAACCGACGATGGCCATTTCTGAGGGGTTGGGAACCCCTAATGTAATACAACATTTTATTAGTTCAATAAAACTCTGCCTGTTTCTTTTCACATCCTCTTCGCTTTGAGGGAGGTAATGGCAATCACATTCCCCAGAGCCAGCCAAATCTTTTCCACATATACAGCAATCCAGTTGTTCCATTTTATAGTAAAGCACACTAGAAAACGGTTAACTTCTACGGATAGACACGAGCATATACAAAAGGATAATCCAACTGTTTACTTATAGATGGCCAACCAGTGCACCGTTTCAAATAACACACCTTTGTTATTAGATCGCGTGATTATTAGAAAAGAAAAGAAAATCATTTAGTCGAAACCATTATCTGTTTTAAAAGGAAAGGCTTAAAGATGAGCTGAAATAGTTTTATGCGAAGAAAATTCCTGGGCAAGAAAAACAGGTAAAGAAGAATTGTTAGAAACCATTACATGCCTACATAAAGAAAATGCAGGTTGTATTTTTCCTTCAAGACATTCTGGCATGTGGGAGAATATGCAACTAAACACTTTTTAATTCTTTTCCCTGCAATTAGAAAAGATACAATATGGTTTTAATGTATTAATCTTCAATTTTTCTTGCAATTTTTTGTTTTCTTTTTAGACAGTTTATCCTTTTTTGGAAAACATCAAATAAACTGTAATCTCTTTTATTTTGAATAAAAAAATTGCAATTCTTTTCTGCTCGAACCTAGCTTGACAGTGGTATCAAAGTCAAGGTAGGAGTCTAAAGCATCTACAATGTGGTTTAAGGAGTGGTGTTGCAAATAAGCTACAACTAGACCATGATGGGCTTGTCAAACATGAAAAGGAAAATGGGTACACAGAAAAGATTCCAACACCAATCTATCAAAATAGATAATGTACAAATTTTTTCAGTTTCAAATATGTATTCAATTACAATAAAGACGATGAATAAAATAGGTAACATAAATAATATTAGAGATATAATAAAAACACAACACCAAATATACGTGGAGAAAAACCTTTTATAACAAAAAACCTCACTCCAAGAGCCTGAAGAATGTATTATCTATAAACACATGGTTACAATACACGATTTTGTCGGTATTATAATTCTTGATCCAATCCGATAGCATAATGATATCTCAACAATACGACAACCTACAACTCCAAAATACAAGTGCTCAATATACAAGAGCTCACAATGCATTAATTAGACATTTCTAAAATTGAATGCCAAAGGCTGAAGATGCAATATGGAAAGTGTCAAAACCACTATGCATGCATAAAGGTAAGTTTCCAATTGTGACCACATGTATTATTGCAACCACCAATTGTCACTAAACTTGCACATGCAAAAATTGCACCTATCAAAAAATAACTACACCTCCAAAACTCACATTCCACGCAAACTCAACATGAAATAGAATTTCCCTTCATGGACAATTCCACTTGTAAATTGTAACCTTGGCCAGTTACCTCATGTCCCCATGCAACTTCTTAACTCTATTTCTTGCTTAAATTTAAGCAGCGGGAGTGTTCCCATGCATAAATTTGATTGTTGGGAAAGGATAATTTGTAATCTTTTCCTATTGGAAAGGAGCGGCTACTCTTTAGGAAAAAAAAAAAAAAGTTGTCAAAAAATAAGGGGGGCTGAAAATAAGCAACAACTGCATATTGTGAAAAATGTCAGGTGGCTTCACAAATTTCCTTCCCTCCTTTTTATTTATCTCCAATTCTCCCCCAAAATTTTCCCTCCAAATTTTCCCTATGAATTTTCTCTACAGAAATTATTATTAATAATATATAATATTGTTCATTCATTTAAATTATCAAGCAACAAATTGTGATACAGTGCAACAGCAAGGTACATATTTTTATATAGAAAATTAATTTTTTAGTTTTATTGAAAGTATACATTTGATTACAGTTCTTTGAAATATAGATCTTGCACTGCATCTACCTATTTTAAAAGAATTCAATTGCAACATAGATAATTTATGTTTGAATGCGTACATTGTTTTATAACCGTTTGAACTTTATGAATGATTTTATAAATTTTGTTATGAAGACGACAAAGCTATGTCATTGGAGTATGATGCACATTGTAGATATGTTGAATGTAACAAGAAGATTATTAAGTGAATTTAGGCTCAAACATGCACCGTGCATAATGGGGAGGTTTCCTTCAAACATGAGAATGGATTTTCACCATTCAATCCATATACAATATAGATGAGAATGGATCTCCATTGTTCCATCCATTATGCTATTAGATGATTAGAAGAGATGAAGGGGAATAGAAAAAGTTTTGAATATCTGAAATATGAATAGACTAACCAAATTATTTACTCCACATAAGCTACATGGGGTTAGAATTCTTAAAATTTAGTCTCGGGTCAATCCATACTATCAAGGAATAGACTGACAAGAGGAGTCACTAGCTGCAAAATCTAAAATTATACAAAACATTCATCAAATATGAAATAAATAAGATGGATATTACACTATGGTCAACATAAAATATGAGTTGATGAGAGTATTTGGTGCATGGCAACATTTTTGGATAATAGGGGATCGATGGATCAAAATAGTAGGCATTTTAGTGATATCCCAATCTATCCTATCCATTAATTTGCAGGGGAAGTATTTGTGAGGTGTCATATTAAGGGAAGGTGGAATTTTTTTATTAATGGGTTTAGTGGATTGTATAATGAATTCAAATAGTAGGAGCCATTGATCATGGAAAATCAGCACTAGATCTATGATTCGCCATTCAATACCATTTAATGTAACCCAAACATGTAAAATTAGTTTTTAATGTTGTTAAAAGACAACTGATATCAATTATATGCTTTATATGTTTTTCTATTTATATGTTGATCCAAAACCAAATTTTCTTGTTTCTTTCACTAAAATTTTTTTGGTATTGGAACTTTTGTAGATATCTTTGTTTCGTTTCATATGTTTAAATTAAATTTATTTTTCTATTCATCATTTAAAATGTCAATTTGGTTGTTTTAATGTAGACAATATATTATTTTCCATGGATAACACTACATACCGTCCAATTCCTTGACATGGTTTCTTGAATTTCATATCACTTCTTTCACATGTCACTGAAGAAGTGGTCACTGAAAAATTAGTTCCAAGTTAGTGAAGTAGAAGTCATAGAAAATTAATGTCATGTGTCTTCTCAAGCAAAAAGTAGGGCTCGTTGGATCATTGTGAACACAATGGTTCTAATCATAGCTAAGAGAATTGAGAGAGATACACAATCAAGTGGTGGTACAATAAGAAAAACATTAAATTCCACTGAAAAGGTGGAAAATTATTCAAGAATATTGCTCTACACATGGTGTTCATTGCACAGCCAACCAATGTCGAGATTGTTGGGAGCATATTCAACCTAATTACAAAAGAATTAGAGACTATGAACATAATATTCCATTTGGGCATAACGGTTAGTGGAATATGAAAAGTTGAGAAAGGGTTGAAAAGAAACTTCCTACAAAGTTTATTTTTGAGCTTTATGATGCAGTGAAGACCATATTTGATAAAGATCGAGCCATCAATCTGGGAAATATCACTATTGACTCTTCTGGTAAAACATATGTATTTGAAGAGAATAATATTCCAAATGAAGATGAATCATTGCATGAGCCTAGAACACCAAATATGGAAAGTCATGACCCATGTAAAAGTGGTAGTGAAAGGGACAAACAATGCACATAAAAAAATGAAAAATCAATTTCCAATGTAATAGGCATGAAGGATGTTATTGTTGAGAACAATGGGTTGTTGATTTCTACTTTACAAATGGTTGAGGAGGGATGCATGAAATACCATGAACAATGCTTGAAGGATGATTTGAATGAAGAAAGGTTACTAAAACTTGAAGAGCAGAAAATTAATATCCAAATGAGCATGGTTTCAACATTGAACAATATTGGTCAAGTAATGTTAAAAATTGGCCAATCATTTGCAAAAGAAGATTGATTTTCTATTAGGAAAAATAAACTTCAGTTTAGTTTATATTATGAAAAATAAACTTCAATTCATTTTGTATTAGGAAAAACACCATATGGCATGTTTTGCATGAAGCAGATATAGTTGTAACTGAATGTAGAGTATGGATTACTTTATTTTTTTCTATGTTTAAATGTATTCTTTGCTGATTGAATAAGCCAAAGACCTCTATTTAAAGAGGCTATTGTAATCTACTTTTTATGAAGGAAGTTGAATATAATTATGTCTCACTATAGCAATTGGGCGTGCTCTGTTTTTATCTATTTTTTCTTTTCCTTTCCAACATAATATATAAACTGAAGGAACATAATATAAAATAACTCAATTTAATAGTTAGAGTTACAATCCATTGGAAATTTCTTGTGCTTGTAACAGTTACACTCCATTGAAATTTTTAGATAATCCTTGTTAGCTAATAATTTTCATGCTTTAGCTTCAAATTGGTAATTATTTTGCAAAAGAGCTGTCACAAATTCATTTAGTCATAAATTGGGGTTGTGTATAATAAATTTGGTTGACCTATACTGTTTTGTTATATATTGCATCATATTGTTATCTTAAATTGTATCATTGTATATGTAATTACAATATTATCAACCGTGTATTTGTAATTTATTCATATTGCTAATCGGTATTATACAACCATGTCCATTATCATATAGCATAAAGGTTGGTAGACATTAATATTGTTGAAGGAATGATATTAACTTGTAAGCATAATGGAATTGTACATAGCCTAGAGAAAAAATTGGCAATCACTAAGTAAACCTATTAATTAGATGTATCTTATAGTATGGTGTGATGTTTAGGTTTACTAGTGAGCTTCCAGTTGAAATTTCAGTTTGCATTCTAGTTGGTATTTAGTATTTACAGTTACAGTTATCATTAGATTTATATTAAGTGTGAAGGTATTATTTTATTATAAATTTGTGGAAGTGATATTTCAAAATATTTTAATGAGATTTTTCTCTAGAATATTGTATTTCATTGCATTTTTAAGAGATAAATCTGGTATTAATATTGTAGGCCATTCCATAGCTAGTTGTACCATCATACCATGAGCTGTTATTTTTTTAAAGTATTGTTCAGTCAATAAAGAGAGTTCTAAGTCAATCCCAAAGACCTTTGTGCACTCTCCTATGAGAATCACAATGTTTGGAAAAGAGACATTGAATGGTCCAAGGCTTAATTGATTAATCAAGGGTGCCATATAAGTGCCAATACTATTATTAAAGGGAGCACAATTCATTTTAAGAGTTTTCTTTATTTGTTGCAGCCATATTCATTATATTATATTGTGATGCTAGTTGTTGTACTACTCTTCAAAAAGTGAAATCAATATAATTTGGGAAATTTTTCCTAGCTACATTCATTGATGGTATTATTTTGTATTTTAATAGTAGTTGGTTTGAAAGGAGCATATAATAAAACATTCATATTAGATTTGAACAAATATATTTATGGTGTTTGGAAAACATTATTGACATATTTCTGCAATACCAGTTAGATGTATCTTATAGTGAACAAGTTGGGGCATAACTCTTGCATAATATGTAGTAATATGGTTGTTTTAGCTGTTCAAGAAAATTGCTCAACCATTTTTGGGTTTTACTGAATTCTTATCTTTTTGGAACATTTTAAAATTTCAAGTTCTATTGAGAAATGAAGAATTTATGATAGTTTACCACTGCTTAGTAATTATGCATGTGTTTTCAATGTCGACTATGAAGGAAATTGAGTAAGGTTAATTGATTAAGTTGATGAACTATGGCATAGTTTTTTGGGATAGATAGGTAGGTTTGTTTCTTATGATCTCTCTCCTTGCTAAGCATTATGAATTATTATTGATTATGAATTTTTATTCATATTGCTATCTAAAATAGTATTATTGTATTTGTAATTGCAATATTTAGAATATTTAATTAGAGCATAAATCTTGTTTTTAATTTCTTAAGTGCCATTTTTTATTGATTAATTATAATTTTGCAGCATAGGTGATGGATTCCACTGATAGAAAAAGGGCCAGAGTATTGTTAAAATTTCTTACAATGATACAACAAATAACATTGCAAGTTTGGTGTGATGTTGAAGAATCAACGTACTTATTAAAGAAACATAAGAAAGAATCATCTCAAGCTTCTTGTCATTCAGATGATGAGGTAGAAGATTAAATAGATTTGGAGGTTCATGCAATATGTTGTGAACAAAAAAGTTTACTCCTTAATTCAGATTTTTCTACTTATGAATGGGAAGGGACGGTTAGTGGTGACTGGTATATCAAGCCATGTTCCTTGCATTGGTGGAACCATTACATTTTTGAAGTTAAATGTGATGACAAACGATTTCATAGTATCTTTAGATTATCGTATGCATTGTTTGAATTTCTATGTGAATCATTGTATGAATATCTTAAGCAAGGTGATATACCTCTATCATTAACAACATCTATCAAGAGTAGGGTCCTTCCAGTTGAGAAACAGCTGGCTATTGCTATTTTAAGCTTGTCATTTGGAATTTCTATAATTAACATAAGTGATTTTTTTGGGTGTGGAAATTCAACGGTTGCAAGAGTTGTGACAAAGTTCATCAATGCTATGCATGTTAGTTTTCGAAATTGCATACGATGGCCAAGTGATCATTCAACACATGAACATGGCAAGCATGTATTTCACCAAAAAAAAGGGTTTCCAAATTGTTGTGGGGCTATAGATGTAACTCATATTGATTTTGAGCTTCCACCTAGAATGAATGTTCATCTAATTGGTATGATCATGATCACAATTACAGTATGTCATTACAAGTCATCATTGATAGTAATATGTGCTTCATGGATGTTTTTACAAGTTGGCCTGGATCTATAAACGATGCTAGGCTCCTAAGAAATTATTTCTTCTATAGGTTATGCAAAGGTGGAGAGGGGATAAATGGAATTTAGTTTCTATTAGTTCATGAACTATGAGAGAGTATATTTTTGGTGATGGCAGATATCCATTGCTACCATGGTGGTGTAGGGGCACCATGTCAATATTTGTAAATAAGGTCTTATGTTTTGTTTTTGGGTGTCTAGAGTCTAAGTGTGATGTAATAAGGTTATAATAGACCATTTTCAATGTACTTGGAGTCATATGGGATCCATTTTGTAAATGTTGTAAAATCTTGCAAATGTTGTCATGTGCAAGAATGTAAAAAATGTAAAGAAATGGAAGTCCAACAGTCAAGTAGTTCAAAAGGTTGTTTGAGTCGGTTGTGTTGGTTGATTTTGGTTGTGTAAGGTTTGAATATGCCTCAAAAATCTCAGGGCAGGGTTCTGGTGTTCATTTTTGCTAGAAAGTGATAAGAAACCTTCCATTTTCTATGTGTTTTTATTCAAATTTGCTACTGCAGACTTCTATATGGACCCACACTAATTTCTTTTGATTTTAAGTTTTTGTAATTTGATAGAGATATGAATAAAATACATTGTGGTTTTTATCAGGACTGATTTCATAAAGTTTAGTGCATTTTACAAGAATTTTTTTGGAAACAGTTTGTAAAACCCTATTTGAGGGTTTGAGGGTAAGAAAATGCCATAATTGACCATTCCACTGATGAAATGCTCTAAAAGTTGGTGGAATGGTGTTAGATAGGGTCTTATTTCATGTTAGTAGGTTAGTAGTTGTAGTGAAGGATGTTTGGGGCTGATATGGTGATGCCCTAGGGAAAATTTTACATGTTTTCAAGCAAAAGATAAGTGTAGAGGCTAGGGTTCGTACAAAAGTTTTTTGGATTGGTCATGTAATGGTGGGAAAAGATTGTGTAGGTCATATTTGAATTTTTTGAGGTGTTGGTTTGCAGAGTAGAGACTTGGAGTATGAAGATTCAATAAACCCTCCTTGAACAACCATAAATAGGCCTAGGTAAAGGTTTTTTGATTTGATGAGTTTGTAGGCATTTCATTTGTCAAGAGTGGTGAATTCAGACTATTTGAGACATACTTATTACCATGGAGTAAAGTTTAGTGATTGGGGAAAAGTTTAGCATATACTTTCTTTGGAAAACAGGCCTAATTGGCTTAAGGAGCAGCATAGCAATCCTATTTTGAAGGTGATTTTCTAAAACAACCCCAAGCACAAATCTAATATGTCAAAGAATATCATAAAGCGTACCTAGAATATTCATTATTTTGTGGGTTTAAAATTTCTTTTGAAAGATATGCTCAATTTTCTCCATTCCAAATGCTACAAGGCAGTTTGAGGGAATTGTGAGATAAAGGTCAAGATGGGGTTTTGAAGGTTGAAGAATTGTTTGAGATACTTTGAATTGTGATTGTTTTCCAAACTCCTCCCTACTATGCATCACATGGTTAATCAAATATTTTAGTGGAGATGCAATAGATGACCAAAGGTTATTCAACTTTAAACTATCGTCAACTTGCATTGTTGTTGAACATGCCTTTGGAAAGCTAAAAAATGTTTGGAAAATTTTATATTCAAAAATTTGTTATCAAAATTTGTGGATTTTTCTAAAAGCTATTTTTGTGTGTTGTATTTTACATAATATTATGTTGATAGTTGAAGAAGAAGACGATGAAGTAAGTTGCCTTGATGATTATGAGAATAATATAGCAAACAATGAAACAATATCAGGGGATTGTGTTGTAGGGTTAGGTTGAATTTCCTTAATGGAATTCATCAATGACAATAGAAATGTTTTGCATTTGAATAGTTGAAGGCTGAATTTTGATCAAGACTTTGAAATCTTCTTACCTATTTGTCTGAATTTTGTCACCTCTATTATGGTTCTTTTTACAATAACTCATGATTAGTTTTATGATATATTAGGTGCCAAAAACTAATATATTTACTTAAATCAGTTTTTATGCTTACTTTTGTACTATTGTTTTCATTCTTTCCTATTGTGTGGTTTCTTCATTTACTAATGCATTCCTTTGTTTCTCATGAGCTATTATGTATAGAGAAGCAATTTTTTTTAATTTTTTATGCTCTAACAGAGTCATCTTCAATATTCAATATTGTCTAACAAAGTCAATCAGTTTATATATAACTGTGCAACTATGCACAATTTTGTAAAATTAATATGCTTTTATTCTTTGCTTTCTAATGCATTGAGGGTAATATTAAAAGCACCTCACACAAACAACTGACATGTTGCTATGACAATGTAAAAGATTTAGTTTTATTTCACTACGATCAATTTTATAACCTGCTATCTAAATAAGGTTTACCTATTGGAAGTGTTTTGTTTGAGGTTATGTGTCCTGTCATATGTAAAGTTGAATGCAACTTCTGCTCCATGTATACAAATTGAGAGAATTTTAACAGATTTGAAAAGAATTAGTGTAAAATTGAATACAACTTATGCTAGCATCATTTCTGTCTGTACAGATTGAGAGCATTATAACATATCTAAATGTCTTCATCTGTTAATTCTTAGTCAATAATAACATATTTGAATTCCATGTCAATTTTTTGTTGCAACAAATGGTACTTAAATATAAAAATATACGATTCATATAAATTAATGGCAAGGAATGATAAATAAATATAACAATATATAGTTGAATTATGTTCTTATTTCCATAGAGGAAAAAACAATTTAAAAAATGTACATTTTAAAAAATACAATTTAAAATGTCTGCTTAAAAATAAGTAGTAAAATCAAATATACATGAGGACACCAGCTCCACAAATTTCTCCCAAAAAAAGAGAGCAATAACTGCTAATGAAAATAAGCTAAGTAGCCACATGAAGACATGAGGTTAATGTGTTGAACAAAGAGCCTAGATTCCAATGTCATAAAACAAGGGAGAAATGGATTTGATTCTAGTCATGACAATCTTGCCCAATCACTATTTGACTTGACCATCCATGCAAATTTCCAACAATCTAGGCAGAAATCTACAGCTTCTGAGAGGCTTCCAAGATGAGATATGGTCGTGGTTCTCCTAGTTCACACCACAGGTGTACAAGTTGGAGGGAAAGTGCATGCAAGCTTCAACATGTTATAACATTTAATTCCACTATAGACATCCCTCATCCCTAATACAGACCAAATTGTCGGTGCCCTGTATGCATATATGTGTAGTCCCTGGTCCCTGGTGCTTGTCTCTATTGGGTGGTGAAGCCCAAATATTCTATTTTAGTCGGCAGTTTCTATCACGGTTGCCTTCTTTGTAATGACTTCCTTTTGGCATGTATTCACCAATTTAGAAGTTGTTTGTTTTGATGGATTTTTACCATTTTGGAGATGAGACCAAAATTATAAAGTTGCTGCTACTTGAATGCAGATTGTAATATGAGAATTAATAAAATGAGATAATCCCTGTTGAAAGTGGATGTAGTCTTTTAAAGACGAACCACTATAAATCTTGGTGTTTTTTCTGTTTGTGTTTGGTTTTATAATTTTGGTTTAATTTTCTGTTTTCTTTTTTTCTACAAATCTTTTCAACAATTGGTATTAGAGCTTTGGTGAAAAAGTTCTTTCAAAAATTGTGAATA
The DNA here is from genome assembly GCA_007258455.2 of Sequoia sempervirens. Lineage (NCBI taxonomy): Eukaryota > Viridiplantae > Streptophyta > Pinopsida > Cupressales > Cupressaceae > Sequoia > Sequoia sempervirens. The sequence continues at coordinate 55,711 of VDFB02109641.1, forward strand.
ATTTCCAAGAAAATGGATATGGAAGCTTTGCTTGATTGGGCTTGAGCTCTCATGCATTGGTCGTGTGGCCATGAAGAGAGTTTTGATGAAGTGGGAGCTATTCATCAGATGTTTTTGGATGAATTAAATGATGAAGCTGATTTTATTATTGAGGAGTTTCTTAGCATGATGGAATTAGACACTGACATTGAGCTAGATGAAGTTGTGCCAATGGAAGTAGATGAATCTCTTGTTGTTGATCCTGATTCCCTGAGCATTGCCCAGGTGAGGTATGTGTGGGAAAGGCCTCCATGGGATTTGGGAGGTGAGTATTTTGAATCAGAGAGCTTGTAGAGGTTGAAAGAAATAGAGGATACATCAGCAATAGATGTTGTTGTGAAAGCTCTAATGAAACACCATGTACATTGGTGGGATGGCTAGACAAATGAAAAGGATTCGGCTGTAGAGAAGAAGGATTTTGGGTTTGGAGTTGAATCTAAACTAGATGAATTTTTAGATGATCTCAAGATTGAGCTTTGAGCACTTCTTGAATGCATAGGTGATGCACAACACAGGAAATCCATCATGAAGGAGTTGCAGAAGAGGGCGAAGGCAGATAAGAGTGGTCAATTTGTAAAGGACTTGATATTGTTCATCTATGAAATAGTTTTTCTCACTTCTGACTTCTGCCTTGATGATCCCAATATCTTTGCTTCCAAAATTCATAGGATGTTGAAGCTAGGTCTCACCATTTATGAGGAAAAAGATGTGCAGGGGCAAGCTAGGTCGGATGCAGCGTACAGGAAAAGAAGGGAACGACTGAATGAAAACCAGCTTGTTAATATCGATGCTTCAGTTAATGTATAGTCGTCGGAGATGTTTGCAATAAATTCTAATCCAATTTTTTTGTCGTGCAACTCTACCTCACTTGAGGGTATGCAGTATCTGACGGATGTTGCTACTGAGAATCTGGATGGGAGAACGCCGTCTTAGATCGTCAATTTGGAGAAGAATAATGGTGTTAGTAAGATAGAGGTTATTAAGGGTAAAAATCCACCTACAGATTACAAGAGCATGGATTTCTCTAGAGGTGAAGAGGACAAGAAGCCTTCCGATCTGAGTCTGTAGATGTTCAATCTATTTTCGAAGGGCGAAGAGCTAGACATGTGGCTTTATCTTAGTGACAAAGAAAGATTCTATAATTTTGGCGATGAAGCAGTTTTTGCCTAGCAAGAAACCAATGTGCCTTATGCAGTTTGGGAGCTAAATAGTGTCTGACAGTTGAAAACTATCTATCATCCATCAAAGGCCATAATGAATAATGGGAGTCTTTATGCCCATGTGTTCTTTGCTCATTCTAGATATACTCCAGATCCCAGTGATGCTGATTATGAGCCATCTGCTACTTTTAGTGCAACACATCATGTTGTAACATTTCTTCCAAAAGGTAATACACCTTCCCTATTTTGTGAATCACAACATTTAGGTGATCATTTGCGGCCCTCTCAAGCTCTAGTGCCTCCCTTATATATATATGTTGGAGAAGAGAGATTTACGAGATTTATATCTATCTATCTGTGCTAGAGAAAGCATAAATTGTGGGATTCGTCCTAATTCGTGCCTTCTAATTAAGGCCGTTGTATCTCTTTATATGCAGAGGTGTTGTAATCTCCAGACACACAACTATGAATAATATCAATCTCTCCCCCTTCTCCGTGGACATAGGCTATGGCCGAACCACATACATCTGTGTGTTTTGAATGGTTTCTTTATGGTATCAGAGCAGGTCTTAGTCGAATTTCGTCACAGGAGACTCTGTTCGATTCACGTTTTTTCATGATCCTGCCAGATCTAAAACACAATTTGCATTTTTTGTGATCCTACCAGATCCCAACGCTTGTTCCTGAGCCGAATCGAGGGTGTGTGGCCATTTTTGCTTCTTCCTAAGCCATTTTTTGTGCTCCCAGCGCGCGATTTGGCCTCTCAAACCCGCGTCTTGCTCTGTACAGCGCATTTTTTTGGGTTCTCTGTAAACATCAAACCCTCCTCTACCGCCGATATCTTCCACAAGGGCCACATCCGTCCTCTTATTGAATGCACTAAGCAGTAATTCGGATTTCTTGGGGCAAATCGAGGTCCTGTTAATAAAAAAGGTTCTGGCGTGGAGATTAGAGTCGCTGGAATCAAAATTAAGCTTTTGTGGCAAGCTTGAGAGCTGCTGGAGCTAGAGCCATAAGCGCCTCACAAAAGGTCTGGGGCATGTGAAGTCAACCGCGGCCAGCAATAAAACAAAAGTCTAGTTCACGCAGTAAAAAGCATGATATATCTATTGCAAATGGAACTACTGTTTCAGCCTTAGGAAGTGGTAAAATTAGTTTCTTTCCTGATAATGCTCCATCTGATGCTTTGGTTGTTCCATCCTTCCCTGTTCAACTTATGTCTGTTGGAAAAATTACTAATTCTTTAAATTGTGATGTCATATTTTCTCCAACATCTCTCATCTTTCAGGATCGAAAGTCGAAGAAGACGATTGGTAAAGGAACATACTCACATGGACTTTATTTTCTAAACTCCCTCAATAAGGCGTATCATGCCAGTGGTGTAATTGAAAGTAACACTTTACATAAACGGCTTGGACATCCATCCAACCGTATCTTGTCAAGACTTTGTCCCTCTGCTTCTGTTGATTCTGATGTCTGTGATGTTTGTCAGTTTTCTAAACAAACGTGTTTACCTTTTGTCAATTCATCTTCTATGTCTACTGAGTTGTTTGTATTAGTTCACTCCGACTTATGGGGACCTGCGCCTATTGATTCTTATGATGGATATAAATATTTTGTGTTGTTCATAGATGATTTTTCTCGTGCTACCTGGTTATACTTGTTAAAATCAAAAACTGAAGTGACTTATGTTTTCAAAGATTTTCATACTATGGTGTTTAATCAGTTTGGTGCTAAAATAAAAACTTTTAGGTCTGATAATGGTACCGAATATGTTAAAGGATCTTTTTCAGAATATCTTCAAAGCCAAGGCATTATTCATCAAACAAGTTGTGTCAAAACTCCACAACAAAATGGGGTGGCCGAAAGAAAGAATCGACACATCCTGGAAACTGCACGGGCCCTTATGTTTCAAACAAAGGTCCCAAAACAATATTGGTCTCATGGTGTATTGACCGCTGCATATTTGATCAACTGTCTTGCCAGCTGTGTTATTAAGTTCAAGTCACCATTGGAAATACTCAAAAATAGGACACCTGACATCTCACACTTGAGGGTATTCGGATGTGTCTATTATGTGCACCTGCAAGCAATACACAGAGATAAGTTAGAAGCTCGTTCTACTTGGTGTGTATTTTTTGGGTATTCTTCCACTAAGAAAGGGTACATATGTTATGATCCTGTCACTCGTAAAATTGTTGTTTCACGTGATGTCCATTTTGTGGAGTCTGAATCTTTTTTTCAAGCTTGTGTTGAATCTGGGAGTCGATCACAAGGGGAGTCTATGTCTCACTCGGTTCCACTTCCTACCATTACCAATGAGGATGTTGTTCTTGATCACGATGCAGAAGTTCCTGAAGCAACACCAATCCCCACATCTCCTCAAGCTACTCGATGATCGAGTAGAGCAACTCGTCCTCCAGAGTGAATGAAAGATTTCGTCACTTATCATGCTACATCTTATCCTATACAGGATCACCTGTCTTATAATAATATTTCTCAGTCTCACCTAGCTTTCTTGAGTATCGTTGATCATAATCAAGAACCTAAGATTTTTAGAGAAGCTAACTCCATTGCAGTTTGGAGGAAGTCTATGCAAGACGAGCTACAAGCTCTAGATGACAATAACACATGGGAGATTGTTAAGCTACCTCCAGGAAGGAAAACTGTCAGATGTCGTTGGGTGTACAAAAATAAATAGAATAGTGATGGTTCCTTAGAACGACATAAGGCCAGACTTGTTGCTAGAGGATTCACACAAACATATGGCGTAGATTACCAGGAAACTTTTGCGCCTGTTGCAAAGATGAACACATTCCGGGTCCTCATTTCCTTTGCCGTCAATCAAGACTAAAAATTGTTTCAAATGGATGTCAAAAATGCATTCTTGCACGGTGACCTTAAAGAAGAAGTTTACATGAGCATCCCACCTGGGCATCCGCAAGAGGCCAAGTTTGGTTTAGTGTGTAAATTAAAAAAGGCAATCTACGGGCTTAAACAATCTCCACGGGCCTGGTATGCTAAGCTTAGTTCTGTCCTTATGTTGAATGGGCTGAAACGAAGTAATGCAGATCCTTCTCTATTTGTTAAAAGAAGTAACTCTGGTATTGTTGTTGTGTTGATTTATGTTGATGATATAGTCATTACTGGTGATGATCAAAATGCAATTTCTAAGCTAAAAATTATGCTACACAATAGATTTGCCATTAAAGATTTGGGAACTTTGAAGTACTTTCTAGGATTAGAAGTTGCCTACTCAAAAAACGGCATCTTTCTTAATCAACGAAAGTATGTGTTGGATTTGTTACAAGAAACTAGTAAATTGGGAATCAAACCATCAGATACGCCAACAGATAGTGGAGGAAAATTGGATGATACTGGTCCATTGTTGTCTGATATTGGTTAGTTTCAAAGGTCGGTCGGTAGGTTAATCTATTTAACCATTACTCGACCTGATCTTTCTTATGTAGTGAGTTTGGTATGTCGTTTCATGCATGCTCCAAAGGCTCAACATATGCAGGCCGTTACCAGAATTTTACAGTATATGAAAGGATCCCCAGGCAGAGGTATATGGATGCGTAAGACTGGTCATAATTCTATTACTGCCTATACTGATGTTGATTGGGCAGGATCTCCCATTGATCGAAGGTCTACAATTGGATATTGTACATTTGTTGGAGGTAACTTGGTCACATGGAAAAGTAAAAAATAGAGTGTTGTTGCTCGTTCAAGTGCTGAAGCAGAATATAGAGCGATGGCATCAACTACCAGTGAAATTATATGGCTTCGAGCTCTGTTGCAGGACCTTGGTTATGGTTCATCTCTACTAACTCAATTATTCTGTGATAATCAGGCTACTATGCATATTGCTTCAAATCCAGTGTTTCATGAGCGCACTAAACATATTGAAGTTGAATGCCATTTTGTTCGAGAGAATGTGCAAGTCAATGTCATCCGCACAACCTTTGTCCCTACAACTCAGCAATTGGCGGATATATTTACAAAAGGTCTTCCAGCTCTCAAGTTTTAGGAAGTATTGTCCAAGTTGGGCTCTATTGACATTTTCGCACCAACTTGAGGGGGAGTGTTGGAGAAGAGAGATTTACGGGATTTATATCTATCTATTTGTGCTGGAGAAAGCATAAATTGTGGGATTCGTCCTAATCCGTGCCTTCTAATTAAGGCTGTTGTATCTCTTTATATGCAGAGGTGTTGTAATCTCCAGACACACAACTATGAATAATATCAATCTCTCTCCCTTCTCCGTAGACGTAGGCTACGGCCGAACCACATACATCTGTGTGTTTTGAATGGTTTCTTTAATATATATATATATATATATATATATATATGCGCAACCTTCATTGGTAAATATCCGCATAGAGGGATCTCAAATAAGGGGAGAGGATGATCCACAGGAGTATGAAGAATATCGTCAGCATAAAACGCATGCGTGTGAAGAAGTTAAGTCGGCGCCCGAGAAAGCCATCACTCCGGCCGAGCCAGAGGAGGTGTATCTGTGGGGCATCCCTCTACTGAGTGAAACTCAAGAGGCTGCAGCGGCTGACCCTTTGATAGGCCAGAGAATTAGGACACGGTGACCAGAAGACAATAATTTTTATGAGGCTGTAATCACCGATTACAAAGTAGAACAGGGACTGCTTGCAGCTAGTCATGCGATTCAAAACTCGGATGGTAACTTGTTCTTCATTGCCAATGATTGTGATACTGCACTGTTGTCGTTTTATCTTCAGGCATACTATCGGGATCATGGCTTGAAGTAGTACACCCGATCTGTACTAGTGATCTAGAACTTAGCACATTAGGGACGTGGGCCGCTAGATGATTACAAGTTTCTAGATTTGCCAGAACACTATCTTGACAAGTTCAGGCTTTATGACCCTGTCGGGGGACAAAACTTGAGTATTTTCATGACTGGTCTGAAGACAGCCCATCGAATAGGTGCAATGAGCCATGGCTATGCTTGGGAATGCCATACAAGTGAAGCAGGATGGGGTTTACGTGAGGTAATAAAGGAGACTTCATGGAAACTAAGAGGAATTGTGAATGGCATTGATGATAAGGACCGGAGGCCAGAATTAGCTGTCCATCTCAAGAATAATGCACTGCAAAAAAAACTTGGTTTGCCTGTGCGCTCTGATGTGTTGTTCAGTGAATGTTCATATGGCACGGGTATGAGATTTGGAGGGCATAATCAGAAAAAAACAATGGAAAAAATCTTGCTAAAGGAAGGTGTTCCAATTGATTGGGAAGCTTGGAAAAGATTGATTCGAAGTGTTCTTGAACAGAGGTTGAAGCTCTGCAATGTGGGCTTGTTTTCAAAGTGATGATCGGCTTGGAAGGGGATATCTTGAGCAGCTATTTGGTCTTCAAGTGGGAGATTGTTGGGTGGTGAAGCCCAAATATTCTATTTTAGTCGGCAGTTTCTCTCACGGTTGCCTTCTTTGTAATGACTTCCTTTTGGCATGTATTCACCAATTTAGAAGTTGTCTGTTTTGATGGCTTTTTACCATTTTGGAGATGAGACCAAAATTATAAAGCTGCTGCTGCTTGAATGCAGATTGTAATATGAGAATTAATAAAATGAGATAATCCCTATTGAAAGTGGACGCAGTCTTTTAAAGACGAACCACTATAAATCTTGGTGTTTTTTCTGTTTGTGTTTGGTTTTATAATTTTGGTTTAATTTTCTGTTTTCTTTATGTCTGCAAATCTTTTCAACAGTCTCTGCCCTGCAGTTAATAAATGGGCATGCCGGAAAAGTATTTGGATGCTACTCTGGTACCTATATGGTTTACAGGATCGCCTACCATCTCAAGAGCACAGTAATCGGCGTGAATAACATCAACAAGCGCCTATGGGTGCACGCCATTTTGAAGGTGAATGAATGCTCTGTCTCTCATCAATTTCATTGCCAAATTGCAGAGAATTGCAAGTTTAATTTGACATAATTTTGTAGGAAAGGATGAAGAACGGAGTTTTGGTGTGCAAGTGATCATAACAGCATAATGGCGTCGACCCTTTTGGCCTCCACCGCCATTACGCTCTGCTTTGAGGTGGGATTACTGCTGGGAGTGGTAAGCCGGTCTGATGAGTTTACTCTGTATGGGAAGAGGGGATTACCAATCCCCTCGTCTCTGAAGTGTCTATTGGTGTTGGTGTGTTTTCTGATGGCCTTTGTATGCCATGCCCAATGCGTACGCTATTACAGTCATGTCAGATTTCTGATAACCACACCAAAGGCAGAGATGGAGAGTAGTGATGCTCATGCTGAGAACGTGAACAGAGGAAGATTGTGTGTTACATGCAGACTGTGCAGCGTTACATCTTTACCCATTTACCCATTTATTGACACCCACCAGTAAACAACTATGGGAAAGTGGTTTCACGATAAGCTGTTTAAGGCCCATAAAACATTAAAAATAAAAACTAAATGGTACCACATTTTGAAAACATTTTTTTAATAACATTGAGATGCTTTAATCAATCGGTAAAGAAAGCTATTTCAAATCGTACCCTTTTTTTTAATTTATCAAAGTTGAAATAAAAATAATACAATTCAACTATTTCTTCTTTGTTTTTGTGCTTCATAATCTGAATCATCAGTAGGCAGTTCATACTTACAGGCTGGGCAAAAATTTGACGTTGCCAACCACTGAAAAATACATTCCTCATGGTATTCATGATTACAAAGCATCTCCACACTCGTTTCACCAGGCAAGAGCATGGCCTGACATATGCAACACAAGAAATCTCTAGTCTTATCTATTGTTTGTTTTACTAAATTCTCCACTGCACTTCTAGCTGCTGGAGGAGGGCCTCTTACACAATCATTTTCACCACCATTTAAGTAAGCATAAGAACTGTCAGATGCTTCAATATGCTCCTCATAATCAAAGTAATAATCAGCTGACTCCATATCCAAAAAATGCCATCCTAATTGTGCTCTATTTAATTCAATGTCTTCTAGTATTTGTTGCCAATTTTGGTCGTGGCTAACTATTTCAATTATTGAATCCCACATTATTCCAGATCTCCAAAACAATACTCTAACAGGAAGAGTATAAGGTTGCCTAGAAGAACTCTGATGATTTATACTTGTCTCATCTCTAGCTCTTTCAGTATGAATCCAGTTTGAAACTGTAATGGGGTATCCACCAAACCAACCAGTGACATAAATTTGAACACCATTAGCATAGAAACACATTTCTTTAATGATTCTGCCTTGGCCATTCAGATGGAAAGGTAAACTTCTTTGGGTTATTTGTGAAAGTTTGGGAACCCTTAATCTAATGCAACTTTTCATTACCTCGATGAAATTGTTCCTGTACATCTTCATATCCTCTTCGATTCCCAATGCAATAGAGTAATAGCAGTTACATTCACCAGAGGCAGTCACCTCTGTTTCACATTTATAGCACTTGAGTTGTTCCATATTATCTTAAAAAAAATTAGAAAAGGTTAGTTTCTTAGAATACACTTGAACATATATAAAATGAGAATGCAGGTCTTTAGTTATAAATGTTCAAGAGATGTCAAGTCAGTGCACCGTTTCAATTCACCTTTGATTTTCCTATTATGATTGCAACCTTAGTTCAAAAAGTATACTTATGCGGATGTTACTATATAGTGTAATTAGGGGGCGCTTAAAAAAGGAGCAACCAAAAAATGACCGTTTTAAAATAAAGAGCTTAAAGTTTGAAATATGTTATGCAAGGAGAATTCTTAAAATGTATTGTCTATTGATCTTTTGGTTTGTATGGGATCCTTTTAAAATCTGTTTTTAACTCTTATTAACAATTATAATAAATGTAATGAATTAGGTCAAGAAGAAAAGGGAAACGGGGATTCTTTTATAGGATTTGAAGAGGTCTTCAAATCTTACCCAAAGAAAATCATTAGTATATTTCAATTGACATAAAACAAAGCTTTCATAGCAAAAAAGACAAAACAAGGAGAATGATCACAAAGAATTTTATTTTATTGGCAAGGTTCGAGTAGTCTCAATATCTTCCATAGGAAGATTGATGAGAAAATAGGTGGCTCATATTTGTGCTCATCACCATTCACAAGTTTCACTTTATAGCTATAGGTTCCACCTTCAAGAATAGTAATCTTTGTGCCTTTCTTGACAACAATTTTAACCTTATCTTCCCCTTTACATTTCTACAAAGTATCCTTAATAATCTTTATCTACTTTTTCACATTGTTGAATCCATTTTCATTATTTTTAAATCCATTCTCACTATTTTCTCCATATTACCTCAAAATTTATAGGCATTCGGTAGATTTTCCTATAGCTTTAAAAATCTTTGGTCAACCTGAGAAGTAGTAGCACCTCTCAATATTTCCACGTTGAAATCCATCTTGGTGTTAATTCAATTGATTCATATGAATAAATAATTAACTTTTGTTAGACCTCAATAGGCTCAAATAGATTTTCCATATTCTCTCTAGTGGAATTGATCATTTCAAATAGGCAATCCAAGGTTTGGCATAAATCAATCCAAAAAAGGGATATATTATGTAGCGGAAGGGGGTCCAAATAGGTGGAGGAATGATTGACATCAACCTTAGTAAGACCTTGGTCCTCAAATTCAAAGATCTTGGCATTGAACCAGTAAGAAAATTGAGGCCTTTCAACTCATTTTTCAAGACTTTGTAGGGATTAAGTGGCACCAAGCTTGGAGATATTGTAGAATAAAAGAAACCAATGTCAAATTTGGATCCCTACCATGAATATAAACCTCCCTACATTAAAAAATGCAAGTTATCCTTTTTTCAATACATTATAACATGTAGAAGTAGATGCAATTCAACACTTTTTTTACTCAGAATACCCAACCTTTGTTTTCCCTGCCATTAGAAAAGATAGAATAGATAACATGTATGATATAGAATAAAAATTTAGACAAAGGGTAGGATTCTTCTCAACCTAGACAAATGTTTTAGAAAGGTACAATAACCAATATGCATAATGCATAGCGATAAGGGAAATGCCTCCTAGCTTGATAGTTGCTAATTGAAATCTAAAGATTAGTTCAAAATTTCTTCAATGGATGCCTATAGAGTGGAGGAATTTTTAAAAAATCATGGATTGAAACTACAATTAAAACCTAGGACCTCTCATTTGTTATTGAAGTGCTCAACAAATAAGATAGTGGCCCTCTTAGTGACCCACCCATTTTTGTTTAGGTATGGATAATTTTCTAAACCATCTCTTGAGCCACACTATAATTTCTTAGGGATCCTCCCTTGGCATGGCTCTACTAGCCTAGGATTTGATATAATATTCTATTCATTTTCAAATATAATAGAGTAATAATAGTTACATTCACCAAAGGCAATCACATTTATTTCACATTTATAGCACTTGAGTTATTCTATATTATCCTAAAATAAAAACTAAATGGTAAAGTTCTTAGCATACACTTGAGGATATATACAAAAAAATCTGTCTTTTGTTATAAATTTTCAAGATGTGGCTAGCCACTGCATAATTTAAAATAAGTCACTTTTTAATTTTCTTGCTATGATTGTAGCCTTAGTTTCAAAAGTATAGTTATATGAATGTTACTACATAGTGTAATTTGAGGGGGCTTGGAAAAAGGTCCAACCAAAAAATTCACCATTTCAAAATAAAAAGCTTAAAGCTAATCTAAAATATATTATGCAAAGATAATTCTTAAAATGGAGTGTCTATATACTTTTAGTTGACCTCTTGATTTATATAGGGTTTTAGGTCCCTTTTAAAACCTATTTTTAACTCTTATTAAAAAAATATATATATATAATTAATTAAGGTAAGAAGAAAATAAAAAAATGGGACTATTTTTTATAAGGGTGAAAGATATATTTTGAAGGGATCTTGAAACCCTCTACAAAGAAAAACATCAAGCATAACTTGACCGAAAACAAGCTCCCACTAAAAGAAAGACAAAACAAGAAGAAATACCATAAAGAAATTTATATTTTTCGTATGATCTTACCTAATATATTTCATAGAAAGATTCAAGTAGAATCTAGTTGGTGTATATTCATGCTTGGCACAATCCATAAGTTTCATATATAGTTATGCATTCTAGATTTAGGACTAGTAATCTCAATGCCTTTCTTGATGTCAGATTTAACCTTAGTTTTCCCCTTACCTTTTAGGAAAGTATCCTTTACCTACTTTAGCTAGAGAGATTATTCCATATTATTGAATGTTTTTTGTTATTATTTAATTCTATTTTCACTATTTTCTCTAGATATAATATCTTCTAATTTAATTTTTTTCCATCACCAAAAAATTTATTGGCATTAGGTAGATTTTCCTACGTCTATAAAATTCATTGGTCAATCTCAAAAGGATAGCAACTCTTGAGGTGTCCATGTTTGAAGCCATATTTCTATTAATCTAATTTATTTATTTTAAAAACTATTTAATTAAATTTTGTTAGACATTAGAAAACTCAAAAAAGATTTTCCATATTCTCTTTAGTTTAATTAATCATTTTTGAAACATAGAATAATAGGTTCACCAAAATTTAACGAAATGATGAACTAATGTTCACTCTATTTCATTCAATATGTGTGTTATAATGTGTAAATGAGTAAAAAAAAATCACATCTAACCCTTGAATACTAGTAAAAAGGCAAGCTTTAAGAGGGTCAAATGTTGTGTACCTATTGTAAAAAGTGCTTTTTCAAGCCTCACTAAGGACTCATTCAACACATGGAAAATGGGTCTTGGCTAGGGATCTGGAAAAAATAAAGTTTTGGGTTTTGTTCCTCTCATTCTAGACTCCCAAATTCTAGTAGGGCACTATCGAAAAGCCAAAAAAAATCTTGTAGCCCAGTTTCCATGATTTGACAATTTTCTTTGCAACTTTAACAACTTTTCCAATTTTTCTCTCCAAATGATCTTCAGCCTAAGACCTACAATCACACATCAAAGGAGAGAAAAATGTTGTTTTTTTAGGGAATATGGGTTTGCCTTGGTCAAACCCCTTTTTGGTAATTAAACCTTCAAATGAAACAATGCATGAAAGGAATGGTGAATGAAAAAAATGCAATGTCAGAACTCACCAAACCTCAATTAAAACCTTGGATTGTAGATCTGAAAACTAGAATGAAGTGGCCTTAATGATTGTAGGTTTTGATTATAAACTTGATGTAAAATAATGCCTTAAATATGCTTGATTGACATTGAATGCCCCATCAACACATTAGCTCAACAACACGAATGATGCACTAAATCTTTGACATGATGAAATAGATCTTGATTGCTACAATAGTATTCAATAAATCTTCCCTTGAATGCCCTAGAAATGCTCTTGATCTCATAAAATTTCTATTAGGACTTGCACATAAAAATTCTAGGTGAGACTAAGTGAAATAGCCTTGTATTTATGCATGTCTTATTATTAACACCTTAAATTCAAATAACACAAGATGACATGAAATCATGGATTTGAAATCATTAAAGTACTACCAAAAACATATTTCAAGGAGGGATCCTAGGTCTAAGTGAGGACCCATTCACCATGTGGCGAATGGGTCCTACATCACTCACTTAGGACACACTTTCAGGAAATGTGAAAGATCATGTAAAAATAGGGTCCTAAGACCTAGTGAGGCCTATTCACCATATGGAAAATGGGTCCTAGGTCACCAACCTAGGACACACACCTTCTAAAATTAAGTGTTGTGTAATGGAATTTATGAATGTCGGGTTTTATCCCTCAAAATTTATATTTAATTAAGCTTGGATTTGAATTAAAGGGGCCAATTAAGGAAAATTGAGCTCAATTAATTAATAAAGCCCTAGATTAGTGTGAAAGTGTAAAGATACACTTTACAACACCCTAAATAAGGCACAATTATGTCCATTTAGTTTAAAAATGGGCCCTAAACTTAATGTGAATATGTAAAACACATTACAACACTAAATCAAGGCAACATTAAGCTCATTTATTATCAATTATTCCCAAACTAAGGAAAAATTGATAATTTTTTTGTTACAAAATTTTTCTTCCACTTTAGTGAGAATATGACCCCATGTCAAACTCACACTAAAGTAGACATTCAAGAAATGTATGTATGCAACAATGGAAAAGATACAAAATCATAGAATGTCAAAGACTAAAAAAAAGAAAAATAAAAATAAAAATAATGGTGGATTAAGCCTCGACAGTCTATCCAAATCGATGTGGATCAAGTCTTAACTATTTGTCCAAAACACACACTCATTCTAGCATAGTGGAACCTCGGGCTATCCACTAGGTTATTTTTCCCAATGGGTGGCTTAGTGAGAAAGTCATGCCCTCATTTAGGCTTCTCATCATACTAAACATACCAAAGTTATCCCTCTAATAACTTCAATAGGGTTCCACAATATGAAACTTTGAGCTTCACAAGGACTAACAAGTTGTGCTATGCTAAGCACTTATGAATAACATGCAAGTAAAGGTTTTTGTTCAAAAGGATCTTTGGTTAGTTTGTGTAAGGCCTCTTATTAGGGAACATCATGCCTAATGCCTCTAAGAGAGGACATTTTATAGAAATATCATACTTTTGAAGGAAATAAAACCCAATGACACCAAAAAGAAAAGGATGCATTTAGAAGAATAAAGGAAATCACACAATGAAACATGAGTGTCGAAAGATAATGCCAATATATGTGCCCACTTAAAGCGATTTCTAACACCATTGCTGTGAGAAATTCACTTTAAAGAAGAAGAAGACACGAGAGATTATTCAAAAATCCCTATTCCAAGTCATATGTTCCTAAATGAAACTACATCGTGGATAAGAGGTTTCCCCCAAAATGCAATACTAAAGATGACTCAGTATGTCACATGCAAGCCAACTTAAAGCATGTCATCCACATCCCAAGCTTGCTTTTATATATACATGGAATGTGGTCAACTAGCCAAAAGGGACAATGACAAGTTCCATACAAGGAAAAGGCTATCTAATCCCCTTGCCCCCACTTAGTGCAAGACAAGGATGAGCTGCAAATGGATAATGATGTGTTTCTCCTTGCGAAAAGGAAATGATTTGTAGTGAATGTAAAACATGCAATAGTGAGTATGTTATGATCCAACAACTATTACATGGCAAAGAGCAACATCTATTGTTATTGATTATAATGAGTAGACAAAGTTTCAACTTGATGCCTATCAAATGAGATATTCTCACATGTAGTATCTATTAATTCAAGATGCACCAAAGTTTAAGTTGTCTTGGAATAATCTTTTGTAAGAGTGTTGATGCTAAGTGAAAGCCTTTTTGATGCTTTTTTTTCTTTTGAAGGAAAATATCCAAGACCACTAGTTGTTTCTTACGTGTTAGATTCTATAGGGAAATGGATACCTTGTTCTCTAGCACCACATCCTTTTCCACTATCACCAAGTTGTTTCATAAGTTCATAACCTCTTCCATAAAGCTTTTTCATTTCTTTTGGATTTGGTGGTTGTTCATAATCAACATCATCAAAGTTTGTTGTATAATTTATTTCTTCTTCTAAAGTGGTTGAGGTGGATGCTTTTGAATAGTCTTTTGAATTTTTTTTTGACATTACCACTGATTGTTTTCCCTTGTTAGACTCTTTTTTATGATCTTGTATTCACCAATGATTTTTGGTGTGAAATCTAAGGAGAAGCATAGTGGAGGATTGGCTGGACATTTTGGTTTAGATAAGATAATTTCTCTTGTTAATGATAATTATTATTGGCCACAGTTACAACAAGATGTGAAGAAGTTTATACAAAGTTGCAAAGTATATTAGATGGTGAAAGGAACAAGTTAGAATACTAGATTGTATCAACCATTACTTGTACCTAAGATTCCATGGGAGGACATTAGCATGGATTTTACTCTTGGCTTACTAAGGACATGGAGAGGGCATGATTCCATATTTGTGGTGGTGGATAGATTTTCAAAGATGGCACATTTCATTCCATGTCATAAAGCCAGTGATGTTCATATTGTAGTTGTTTTTTAGAGAGGTGGTGAGATTACATGGTCTACCAAAGAGTATAGTTTTAGACCAAGATACCAAATTTGTTGGTTATTTCTGGAGGACATTATGGAAGAAGTTGAAGACAGATTTGAAGTTCAATTTTTCACACCATCCACAAACTAATGGACAAACAAAGGTGGTGAAAAGGAGTTTCGGTAACCTGCTAAGATGCTTAGAAGGAGATAAGACCAAGGGATGGGATTTTATTATACTGTAGTCAATAGGAGAACTGGTAAATCACCATTTCAAACTATGTATGGGAGTAGTCCAAGAACTACATTTTAATTAAGAAAGATTGATAAGAGGGAGAAGAGTAGTGTTGAGGCTGAATGTTTTGTTGAGCACCTAAAGAATTTGCACAAAGAGGTGAAGAAACATATCAATAAAATGAACTCATAATATAAGGCTTAAGAAGATCAAAAAATGAGGTATAAGGAGTTCCAAGTAGGAGATGAAGTCATGGTTCATTTGTGAAAGGAAATGTTTCTAGTTGGTACATACAACAGGTTAAAGATGAAGAAGTTTAGACAATGCATGATCTTGAAGAAGCATGATTTAGGAACTGCTTATGAGGTAGAGTTGCCTAGTGGAATAAACATTTCTCCTATGTTTAACATTGTTGATTTGGCAGAGAATCATGAAGGTGATATAGAGGAGGAGCCAATAAAAGACCAGTGGAAAATTCTAGCACCTACTTCAGAGAATGAAGAGATAGAAGAAATATTGGATAGCCATGTGGGTAGAAGCACAATAAACAGGAAATATGCAAAGTACTTGGTGAAATGGAGAGGAAGCCTATTGAAGATTCATCATGGTTGTCTGAGGTTGATTTTAACCATCTTGGTGTCACTCTAACTCCTAAGAAGTGATAGGGTCACTTTTCAAATTACCCTCTAGGTGTCTAATGTAGGAGCATCTAGTGGTGTAGGGCAATCTTGCATCACCCAAACAAAAAATTCTTTATTTTCTTTAGTTCTTTTGAGTCCCTTGATAGCACTTAAGGGGTGTAAGATAGTCAGGCGTAAAAAATAGAGAAAAATGGGCACTTAATATTTTTATTAAATCAGCATAAATGGGCTCATATGGACCTAAAAACTTACCCCAAGGAGTAGAACTAATAAATATTTATGGCCACAAAAGAATCACCTCAATACCCTACACAGTTTGGGAGATATTAAAGTTTTCATCTCAGGAAATTTCTCCAATGCAACTTCAATTTCAGATATGAAGACTTTAGAGGCCTCAAAATAGCTCGAAAGGTTGATGAATTGACCTATGGTCGTTTCGCATGTTGTAGCTCTCTTTGAGAGCTTTCCAATGATATGCAAAGTATGTGCAGGGTCATGATGGACCAAAAAGTGGCGATATGATGGGTATGTGTAGAGTATGTGGATGATGACTTTTTTTTACCCAAAATTGATGAAACGAAAAGGGTTTTTAAAGGAGATTCTCAGCTTTCCACCAATATAAATTATTCTTTACTTTGAATTTAATAAATAATTATTAAATTCATTTTCTATTTGAATTATGACTAAAGTCATGATTGATAGGCTAATTGAAAATATCTATAGCTTTCAAATGGTATCACATTGTTTGAATCTGAAACATGTGTCACATTCTATGCTTCATATAGTATAGGATTAAAAAAAAAAATTCATGAAGTTTTGACCAAGTTAAGGTGGTCAGACATATGATTTTTTATATTTTTTTAAAGTTGTAATAAAAAAATCATAATTAATTATTTACTTAGAAAAAAATTTAAAAAAATGTGCATCACATTCGGACACAATTCCTCCACTTATATATAAAATTTATAAAAATATATAACCATTTTATTGTGGTTAGGGTGGTCAAATAGACACCTACTTCTTATTTTTCCCTGAAATTTAAGTACTACTGCATTGAAATTTTGAATTTTCACCAAATATAATTTTTATTTTTTTAAATAAACCTAATATTTTAGAAACTACATTCAATTTGCTACAGATTCTATTGTTACATATTCTTGAAATAATATAGATAACTTATTCAAATTTTTACGTCAAGTTTCCTAACTCTAACTTTTCTAAATTTTTCACCATTTAAGGGCCTTTTTTTTCCATGATGATCCTTCACATACCTTGCAATAATAGCCAATTAGACACCCTAATCAAAAGTTATAGCCCCACAAAGTTTCCCCTCAAAAAAGTGAATTTCATTAAAATTTCTTCGTAGGACAAAAATCAAACAGCAAAATTTTTGGCACCAAAACAAAATGGAAAGTTGAACTTTCTAGAACATTCTAGGGCACTTATTGGGGTAAAATATAAAGGGTTAGGTGGGGGTTGTAGAAGGTGGCTCCAATAGTACAAATTGCGGCTCTAAAGAGTAGATTTTATTTTCAAAGTTGATTTTTGTTGTAATGAATCAAGCCCATAATGTTGTAGCATGTATGTTTTGAATCTATAATTTTATTATCTGAAGATAATTGAAAGTGAGTTATTTTTTTGTCTCGCATATTTTGTGTTGGTATCTATTATTGTTATATGTGTGGTTTTGGGAAGTTTGGCCCTCATCAAGTGGTATCAAAGAAAGAGTTTATGAGGCTGTAGTAGAGTGTCGAACGTGAGGCAATTGTAGTCAGACTTGTGAGTGTGGGTTGAGTTCAAGATGCCTCTAAGACTTGCCTAGCATGGCAGAGGTAGAGGCCGAGGTGGTGGAGGAAGAGATCCACCTAGAGATGAAATCAGAGCCCTTAGAAGGAAATTAGAAACCTTGTAGCAAGAGGTTTGAAGAAGAGATGTACAAAAAGACAGAGATGAAAGTGATGATGAAGCAGAAGAGGAAATGGAATAAGAAGAGTAGGATCCAATGGATCCTAGAGAAAGAAGATTTATGCAAATGATCTCAAGCATTAGGAAGACACCTAAAATGGAGGTTTCAACTTTCAGTGGAAGCACGAATCTTGAAGAATTGATTGATTGGATCAATGGCATGGAGGAATTTTTTGAGTTTAAGGAGATTGAAGATCCTCATAGAGTGAGGTTTACAAATAAAAAATTGAAAGGTCATGCCAGTATATGGTGGAAAGAGGTCCAGTTAGAAAGAGGAAGACAAGGGAAAGAAAATTTCTAGATGGGACAAAATGGTGTCAAAATTAAAGAAACAATTTATTCGAGTCGATTATGAATTGGAGTTGCTCAAGAAGATGCAGATATTGAGGGAAGGAACAAGGATGGTGAAAGAATACATAGAGGAATTTCACAAGATCCTAATTTAGACAGGACATTCTGAGGCGAATAAAGAGAAAGTTGTTTGCTATATTAGTGGGGTTGAAGCCAAGCATACTGGAAGATTTGGTACTGATAAGAATGACCACCATTGAGGATGCTTATTACTTTTCTCTAAAGGTTGAAGAATGATTGAACAAGAGGTTTGAGAACAAACAACGAGGTGGAGGACATGCACTAACTCATTTGATTGCAAAATCCAATGAAAATGTCTGACGAAATATGTATAATTTGATGTATCGTCGGGTGCTTGTAAAATTTGATGTGTAATTTTCAATTTTTTAAAAGTTTATCCCCGACATTCATCAAAATTTCGACGAACCTAGGTTTCATCAAAATTTTGACTATCAGTTTTGTTGAAATTTTGACAAACATGAAAAATAAGAAAAGAATAAAATTGTGTCCAACATAAAGAAAAGTGAGTTTGTTGATTTATTGCAACAGTGTTTTGCTCTACTTGAGACAATTTTTGGAGAACTAAGGACGATTTTCTTGGGAAAAATCAGAAAAAATTCAAGAAGATATCACCAGGTTGAGGGTAGTCATTATATTTTTGTAGAATTCAATTGTGAAGTCAAATTTGTAGTTCCAGGTTTGAAAATCATATTTTAAAGCAACATCTCATCATATTTCATTTTTAGAGGTTTAGGGTTTTGATAATTTCATGTCCAGATTTTGTTGTGTGGAATCACCATAAGATCACAACCAAGAAACAGATTCTTATGACTGTAATTATGTGATCCATAACTCTATTGGTCATGTGGCATAGTTGTGCTATAACAAATACATGATACATTCATGTGTGACCCAAGTTTAATGTGCCTATGTTGTGATAGAAATGGAGGCACTCATATAATGTAGTTAATTCAGGTTGTATAATGTAGGTGTCAATCATCATTGGGTGCATTTAGGTTGTCTCAAGTTTAACAGGTTAGGATGTAATTATAACATGATCCAAGAGTGATTACCTCTTGCTAAAGAGCCTATAACTCTGGTTGATATGCAGACTGATTCTGTTATATCAATTATGTAGTGCATTCAAGCACAACCCATGTTTAATGGGCTATTCTAGAGAGTGATCAAGATTATCTAAACCTTATGAATGTTACTTAAAAGTGTATAGCCTAAACTAAAAACCAAGTTTGTTACATAATTGAATGCAATATTAGGTTACCGCAAACTATAATAATGTGATTTGCTAATAACCATTATGGAAAGTATTAAAGCAAGACCCATGCTATATAGGATACATTTCCCTGATTAGGTTTACATACCCTAATGATCAAACACAAGCTTCCCACACACTCTAGGATACAATCCAAGATCATACCACAACTTTGTCAAGACAACTAATTTTCTAACCCAAGATTTAAAGTTGATTTTTAATACCAGCAGAAACATTGGTAAGAGCATGATTAGGGTAAAAACCCTAGGCCTCCATAGAAACATAAACAATAACTCTAGCAAATTAGTGAGGTTGCAATACCAGAAAGATTGAGACATTGTAGCTAATAACAAAATCTTGAAATCTAAATATTGTAGCCAATAACAAGCACACTATGTAGCTTAGTGACATTTGTAAATGCAATCTACGGTAAGAAGAATGATAGTCACTTGAGATGTGATAGTCAAAAAGAGGTTGAGCAGTGACAAGATAATAAAGCTCAAACCTTGCATAGTAAAGTGGAGATTTTAACAGTGAGTTTCCTTACCCCCTTGCTGACCTTAAGGGTTTTTCAAATGCTTTTGGTAGTGTTAGACAAGGCAAATACAATCAGGGAATGACTGTCCAAATGAAGTAACAGTGGTAATAATAGGTTCAATGTTTCTTTTTAGCTATTAATGTATAATGGAGGTAGTGGATTGCATGTTTGAGTAGTGTTTTGAGACTCATCAAAGATGGGAGAATAGTGAATAATACCTTATGGATTGTGAAGTAGAGTCAATAAGGTTGAAGGATCTTAAGATCTACAATACCATGAAACAATGAGTCCCCTGTAGTAAGTAGGCAGTCTATAGGGTATAGTTTGATTTTATAGAAGGATGCTCATGAAAGGAATCTTCAAGTGATAGTGAGTGAGCTATTTGTGATTGCAGCTAAGGGTGCAATGCCCAATCTTAAAGGAAGTTAGCAAAGCAGTAAATGTGCAAGAAAATCAAATCATACACAACAAACAATTCACAATGTTATCTTGCATAATGCCTTGAGTTTGAAGACAAAAATCTCATTGTATCTTGATGAAAGTGGTGACCTTAATAGTCAATCACTGGCAACCATGATTTTAAAACATGCTATTGTGCTTATAGAGGCAACATTTTAAGCAAGGAAATGAGTGGTGGTTTGGAACAATGGCAGGTATGAAGGACTTGCTTTATATGCATACTATGTAATCTAGCTTAAGACGCCATTCTTAGAAGAGATTGAAGGTGGATTATGGAATTCAAGGGTTACCATGAAAAGGATTAAAGAAAAGACTAAGATCTATTTAAAAGCCATAGTCATGAAGATATTAAAGATTTCACATGCAAAACCCTAGTAGCTGGAGTAATGAATACAGTGCCAAATAGGATAGTGTGTTGGGACAGATTTAGGAGATCTCCACATTATCTAATTACAGGGAAATAGATCATTTATTTATTTTTTTAATTAAAAGAAATTATTCTAAACCCTATATAGGATACATTGATACTTCAAAAACCTCTGAAGGAATTTGAGATTATGCAAATATATGTCAAGTAAATACCTAGATTACAAATAGTAGTGGGAACAATGTAAGATTTGTTGAGCAAAGCAGGAATGAGATAAGAAGCAATGAATCCTATGCCTCCTTTCACACACATCTCCTCATTGTTCTCTATCATTCCTTACAGAAACACTTCTCCATTTTGGTGGTCTATGCTTGAAAATAATGTTTTGACTAAGGTTTTAGAGTATGTTTATTAAAATGAAAACTCCATTCTGGTGGGCTATGCCTAAAAATAAGATTTTGACAAAAGTTTTAGGGTATGTTTATTAAAGTTTTAGAGTATTTTGGAAAGCTATATTCTTGATTCCTTAAATGATTTATTCAAATGGATTGTGACTAAATAAATGACTAACTATTTAGTCATTTTTATTTGTGTCACTAAATAATTTTTAATCAATGACCAAACTAGTAATTTATTTACTCATTTATAGCTAAGTTCTAAAAAATGAGCAAAATTTAGTCATTTTTAGTTGTTGTGACTAAAATGTTTAGTCACCTAGTCATTTATTTTCCAAATTCTACTAGTGTGTGCCTCTCTCAATGTTGAGGGCCCTAGGGATAAGCTCGTCATAAGAAGTGACACATTGCATCTTTAAATAAAAGGATAAATCTGTATTGACATTAGCAATGATGATTCTGACTTGTTTCTCCTTAGGAATGGGTCACTTGCTCTTACTAGCTCACTACCTCCATCGTTGTAGGAAGTTTGTAATCAAGTTCAATATTATGATTTTAGGAGTCTAACAGTTGGAAATCATAGTAAAATCATAATTTAATAAGTTTTGGAATTAGCATTTTAAAGTGTTTTTGGGGTCATTAACTTTAGACTATCTTCTTTTTTGCAGGGGTGGTTGCATGCCAAATTTTTTTGGTGTAAAATATCAAATTATTAGATTTTGTTACCTGTCTATGAATAAAAATTATTGGAGTGTGAGTTTGATATTTTTTGAAGATCTAAATAGTCAAGCTTGGTAAAGAAAAATCATGTCAGATAATGTTAGTCCAGAACAAAATGAAGAGACACTTGATAGATTGTGGGCTAGATTGAAAAGAAAGGGGGAAGGGAAATGTTATTGTCCTTGCAATAATTGCAAGGGCTTAAAGATGAGATGACTTTTAATCACAACAGTTAAGAAATATTGTAGGAAGCATGGTCATGTTGAAGGGGGGCATGATTATCATCCATTGGTAAGTTGTTCATTATATGTGTTTATATTGATTGAATTTGTAAATGTTTATATCATTTTAACATTTTATATATATATATAATCACTTTATCATGATCATGGTTTATTTTTATCTATCATTATTATAAAGGTAGGGTGCCCTATTCAAGATGATGTGGATTATCACAACTCAGAGAATGTGGTTTTGCAAGCAAATGAACATGGAGCTATGAATATCGAAGATGAAGTTAATGATCCTATGGAAGAAGATCATGTGCCAAAAAACACAGTTGAAGATGATGGTACAAATACATTTATCCAAGACACATTTAGTGGCAGAGTTGATCATGATGATCAAGATGACTTTGATGATGTTCATGATTTACCTATACTTGAGAAGGCATACGAGCTCCTTTATGAAGGCTCCCAAACAACTCTTATCTCTGTTGTATTGTTGTTGTTGAACTTGAAGGTTATGAATGGTTTATCAAACATAGAAATCTCACGGATGTTAAGGTATGTCATATATGCCATCTTTTTTCATCTATTTTAATTGTTGTTAGTTCATCACTAGTAAATAAAGGATGAAATATGTACCATTAATATTCTTTAAAATAAAAAATTATTTTTTGTTGTAGATTGATTGGTGTTTTTTTGTTACCACCATCAAATATTTTACCTCGCTCATACCAAGATTTATTTGGTATTATGAAAGATATCGGAATGGAGTATCAAGCAATAGATGCATGTCCCAATGATCATATTATATATCATAAGCAATATGAATTTGCAACAAAATGCCTGAAATATCATATCAATAGATATCGAATAGATCAACTAACAAAAAAGGTGTCTCGCAAGGTTCTTCGTTATATTCCCATTATTCTACGTATGCAACGATTATTTAGGTGCAAAAGCTTAGCGCAATTTATGGATTACCATGCATGGAATAAAAGTGGAGATGGCATTCTTCGAATGCCTGTGGATGGTTCTGCATTTTGGTACATGGAGGAAAAATGGCCACACTTTAAAGAAGAACCTCATAATCTTAGGTTTTCATTGGGAGTGGAGGGTGTCAATCCATTTAGAGAGCTGAGATCTATTTACTCGGTGTGGCCTATTTTTTTATCAACAATAGCATTCCTCCATTGATGTCAATAAAGAGGGAGCACATAATGTTGTCAATGATTGTTCCAGGTATTTTCTTACATCAATTTTTTCTAACGTAGTAGCATCTCATTTGTCTTATTTGTTGCATAATGACTTTTTTTTCATTCAATAGTCATGTACATTAATTTATATATATTGCAATAAAATGGTTATAATAATTATGTAATGTTTATGTTCATTCAACTAGGTAAGTACCAAATTAAATATATGAATTTATATATCGAGCTTCTATCGACGAGTTACTAAAGTTATGGAATGGTGTCACTATATATGATGTCTCTAGACCAATAGGACAAAGACAATTTCAATTCCATGCAATGCTTGTATGGACAATTCATGATGTCCTTGGGCTAACACATTTTTTTGGTATGTTATGATGTTCGACTACACTTTAACAATTTTTTAATTTTATGAAGTATATATTATGCATGTTTTTAAAATAATCTATTCATTATATATATAATTATAAAAATTGACATATTTAATCCAATTATATATGATCTTGCAGGTCTTCAAACAAAGGGAAAATTTGCATGTCCAATTTGTGGTCCAAAGATGAAATCTCGTTGTTCAACAAGTTTAGGGAAGCAGGTGTTTGATGAGTATAGGAACTTCCTCCATAGAAATCATAAGTATCAAACTACTGAAAAACATGTTTTCAATGGGAAAGAAGAGACTACATCAAAACCATGAAGAATGACACCTCACCTATGGAAGTTGGAATATAATAGAATTAATCAACAAGGCTATATATTAGATCAAATTGTTTATCTATCATATATGATATGTTTTGAATTTATATTTTTATATTGTGTTGTGTTTACTCATGTTGTAATTGACAATGATTGTCATTGTTAATTTTTTTAACTTATATGCTTCATGAAAGTCATCAAGGCATTAATGGTCGACTTCCACAGGGACTAAAAAGTTATCCTAGACAATTTAGTAGGTTTCCCTACTATGAGCAGCTACAAATTATGCATTTGTTTGATACAATGCATATCGGAAAGAATATAATAGAAATGTTATAGAAAATTTTGGATGGAAGGCATGACAAATAAAAAATTGTCAAAATTTGTAGTGACATTCAGAAAGCCAATCATGCAATGAAAAATGTCATTCAATTAAATAGCGATGGAGATAAAATTAATATAAGTTCCCTTCCTTGGTTATTAACAGAGCAGAAAAGAAATGCTATAAAAGAATTCATACAAAAAATTTGATTTCCCACAGGATTTTCTACGAACATAAACAATATAATAACAAAGAAAGGTGAATTTGGGTCAGGGATGAAAATGCATTATTGGCATACCTTCATTAAGGTAATTATTTTGGTATATTATATACACTTTTATAATGCATGTACTTTTTAGTGTATTGTGTTTACTACTTTTGGAAAAATAATGAAAAAATTATTTTATAATTGTTGCAATACATTTTACCTCTATCTCTCCCAGACAACTTTGACAACAATGTCAAGCAAGTTATATATGATCTTAGAAAATATATGAAGTAAGTAGAAATATGTGTTCAATTCATTGTATACATCTTATAATTGTCATTTGTTTTACTTGTTATATAATATACTGTATATTTTTGTTAAATCTCATTAATATATTTGTGCCTTGAATCACTTGTAGATGGTTGTCATCTAAATAAATCCATAAAGAAGATATAAATTATTGGAAGAGAAAAATTCCTCATCTAATGTGTGAAATGAAAAAGTATCTACCTTTGACATTTTTCAATGCACAAGAACACTACTTCTTACACCAAGTTGAGGAGATTGAATTGTGTGGACCTATACACACAAGGTCAATGTGAATGGTTGAGAGGCACTTGAAATTTTTGAAGGCTTTGGTTAGACAAAGAGCACATCCTGATGGTTCTATGGTGGAGGGATATATGGTATACAAGACCACAGTGTACATTAGTGAATATCTTCCTAAATTTTTCAGCAAAGATCCATGTAGATCGCATTTGGGATCCCAACTCCATTAACAAATTCGAAGGGGAGTACCTGATGGGGAAAGGTAGATTAAGGAAGGTGAGAGGTAATTATAAGATGGTCATGGAGATTAATTGGAATACATTTTACATATGGTTTTTATGTATATTGTACCTATTTAATTTTTAATCTTCAATATACATCAATTATAAATTAAGATCATATAATATGGTATTTAACTAATTATATGTCATTTGTGAATTTCAAATTTTTTTGATACAGTTGGTCGAGAGTGGGATGTGCTACATGTGTACGTCACAAACAATCTTGATTGGATTATGGTATGGATTGAATTATTTCAACAATTTGGTCATGCATTAACATGGGAAGGTGTGGCTTCATTGGTTAAAGAAGCTCATTGTAATAGAGATTCCAATGTTACACAAAGGGAAATTGATTTAGCATATGGTTTAAGAGATAAATAGGTACATATAAATATATTAATCACCCATATTATTTAATTATTTTCAATTATATTGATGTATATATATGTTAAGATTGTTTTCTTTGCATACATTTGGCCAAGAATAAATATGTTTATCAATTGACGATATTGCAATAATTTTTACATGTTTGACATATTGCAGGTGAAACACCACAAGGCTATGTGGTGCCATGGTCTTAAATTTTGAATCAAAATGTTGGATGACATGAAGAAACCTTGTGATTCTAGTATAGTTGTAGTCTTTCAGGTGACTAATGTTTCATCTAGAAGCGACATACATCCAAAAGTCTCAAAAAATTGATACTATGGGATTTTGGATGATATACTTGAGTGTGACTTTAAGTCCTTTAGATTAATTATGTTCGTCATCCTATAGTACAGGCTACGATTGAATGAAAATGATCTTGAGAGAATGGTTATTGAACATGATAATGGATTTTCCATGGTTAATACAAGTTTGATCGAGTGAGCTGGAAATGAGCCCTATGTTCTTCCAAGCCAATGTGAGCAAGAATTTTACTCAGAGGTTCTAGGTAAACTAGGTTGGTCATTTGTTGTTAGACATGATCCAAGAGGAAGATTGGTAAAGTATAATGTGGTGGAAGAAGAAGATACGGAAGAACTAGAAGATGATGTAGATGATGATCAGGATCAATAGTTAGTTGATGATGTCCCTGACGAAGATGTCAAAGAGGAGGAACTAGATCATGATGATGTAAGAGTTAATGTTCATGATGATGATATCCGTGTGGATGATGACATTATCGAACTAATATCAATGACGATGATGATGATATGACCAATCCTTACAATGTCGATTCTGGATCAGATGATAAAGACAAAGAGTTGGATGAAGAAGAAGATCAATGAAATTAAAATGTATGAGTTATGCGATTATATTATCTATTTGATATTAATGTCTTGATAGAATTATATTTGACTTATGTGGTTACATAATTAATTCATGATGTTTTTAATTTTTATGCCATTACATAATTAATTTAATGATGTACTTTTTAATGTTTGAAAGGTCAAAAAATTAAAACATTTCAATAGTGATGTTAACAACCTTGAAATTAGTGTGTTTTATGTTTCATGTGATCATAAAAGATTAAAAAGTCAGTTGTAGAGGTGGTTGTTTAGTGGTTGACATGTAAAGGCCTTTAAAAGGCATAAAGTGATCATTGTAATGTTTGTTGATGGTTGAGGATTTAAAATACAAGCTCTTGACATTCGAAAATCTATGTTTTTCTTCAAAATTTCTGTATTTTTCCTGTTTTGCAACACTGTACGGTCACATGCAGCCATATTTTGATCTGAAAGCAATTCTAGGTCATGAAGATATGTGTTAGCTTTGATTTGAATCTAATTTGAGGGCTTAAGGAATTGATTTGAGTTACACAGCTTCATTTTTTTGCATATAGCCCGGTTACCCTATTTTTAGGGGTTTTGTAGTCCAAACATGATATAAAGGGGTTCTTACAATTTTTGTGATTACTGTAGCTTTTGTAAGACGCCCGATGGATATTGTTGTAATTGTAGGATGCATGAATAGGGTGTAGGATGAGAAATAAAGAAGGTATAGCTTCTCTCCTAAAGATTTTTGTGAAGAAAAGCATGTGAAATGAGAGGTACTTTCTGTCTCGATGCTTGTTTGCTCCTTCATTTTCTATAAGGATTTCAATGCCAGAAGTATGGGTTAACAAGTTAGATATTTTTTGGTCAATTCTAGGTAGAGTTGCAGAGAAAATTGTAAAGTTCAATGGTTTTAAGGAAAATGCAATTTAGGTTTTGAGTCATTCTGTAGTAGGTTTTGAATTCATGGGGATTTGATGTTTTATGACAGTATTGGAATTTGAATTGAAATGATTAATTCAAACTCATGTCTCTCCATTGTACATGCATATCTAAATTTTGAATAAGATAATCAAGGGTTGTCTCGTTCATCTCACTCTTTTGGTGTGTATGATATTGGTTTTGGCTTTAATTCAAGGAATTAATTAAAATTCTTGAATGGGATTGTAGGTGGATATGTTCTGTATAAGGATTTGATAACTAGTATTGGGTTAGAATACATGTTGATCAAATTGTAAAGCAATGTTCTCAAGGATCTTATATGTTATGTGTTAAATTTTTCATAAACCCTTAGATGTTTATGAATTTGACTCCCTCAATGTATATATGGCACTAATGTAAGTTGTACTAATTTGTATGGTTCAATATTTTGTTTGTATTTACCTAGCGCTTGCTACAAATTGAAAATTAATAACTATTTTACACTATGGAATGTGTTGTAGTTATCTCATGCTCTAAATAGTTGATATTACTAATGAAAAACCAATTCTATTTAGTATTATGCTATTATGTTGAGGTATTAAATGATATTATCTGTTGTTGTTAATGTTGTTTATGATAATGGTGTAGAGGTTGTAAACGCATTAAGGGATCACCCTCCTGGGTTTTGTAGAGCCCAAAGTGTAGGTCTTTAAAATCCTCATCTATCGGTCTAGGTCCTTTGAGCTGCCCTTGATTGGAATTAGAAATTCCATTGGTAAATTAGAAGACCAACCTAGTTACAGTAAAAACAAGCAACAGGCAGAGGGGAGAGAGATAGAGGGAGGGAGTGGGAGAGAGATAGAGGGTAGAGGTTTAAGGGTAGACGGGAGGGAGATAAGAGTGAGTGAGAGAGAGAGATTTGAGAGAGGGAGAGGGGTTAGGACAGTGAGACTTGAGAGAGAGAGGGAGGGAGTGGGAGAGAGATAGAGGGTAGAGGGTTTAAGTGTTTAGAGTTTCATACACTGGTTTAGGTTTAGGGTTAAAGGTATGGGAGAGATAGAGAAGGAGTGAGAGAGACCTAAGAAAGGAGAGGGGGTAGGAGGAGGTCTTGAGAGAGAGAGAGAGGGATGGAGTGGGAGAGAGATAAAGGGTAGAGGGTTAAGCATAGAGGGTAGAGGGTTTAAGGTTTTAGAGTTTAAGGGTTAAGGGTTTAGGGTTTAAGGTTAAAGGTGGAGGGGAGAGAGATAGAGGGAGTGTGTGAGAGAGACAGACCTCAGAGAGGGAGAGGGGGTAGGAGGGAGAGTCTTAAGAGAGAGAGAGGGAGGGAGTGGGAGAGAGATAGAGCATATAGGATTTAAGGATTTAATGGTTAAGGGTAGAGGGATAAGGGTAGAGTGGAGAGACTTAGGAGAGAGAGAGAGTTAGGAGGGGGAAGAGAGAGGGGAAGAGGGGAGGAAGGGGAGAGAGATAGATACCTAAGAAAGGGAGTGGTGCTAGGATAGAAAGACTTCAAAGAGAGAGAGAGAGGGAGGTAGTGGGAGATAGATAGAGGGAGAAAGGGTAAAGTGTAGAGGGTGGAGGGTTTAAGTGTTTAGGGTTTAAGGGTTAAAGGTTTAGGGTTTAAGGGTAGAGGGGAGACACATAGAGGGAGTGAGTGATGGATAGAGAGATACCTAAGAGAGGGAGAGGGGGTAGGAGGGAGAGACTTGAGAGAGAGAGAGGGGGGTAGAGGGTAGAGGGTAGAGGGTTTAAGGGTTTAGAGTTTAAGGGCTAAGGGCTTAAGGTTTAGGGTTAAGGTAGAGAGGAGAGAGACAGAGAGGAGGAGAGAGAGAGACCTGAGAGAGGAGAGGGGGTAGGAGGGAGAGACTTTTGAGAGAGAGAGAGGGTAGAGGGTAGAGGTTAGAGGGTTTAAGGGTTTGGGGTTTAAGGGTTAAGGGTTTAGGGTTATGGGTAGAGGGGAGAGAGATAGAGGGATTCAGTGAGAGAGAGTGAGGGAGTGGGAGAGAGATAGAGATTAGAGGGTTAAGGGTAGAGGTAGAGGTAGAAGGTAGAGGGTTATGGGTGAGGAGGGACACGAGTGAGAGAGAGAGAGACCTCGAGAGTGGGAGAGGGGTAGGAGGGTGAGACTTGAGAGAGGGAGGGAGTGGGAGAGAGATAAGGGGTAGAGGGTTAAACATAGAGGGTAGAGGGTTTAAGGGTTAAGGGTTTAGGTTTTAAGGTTTAGGGTAGAGGGGAGAGAGATAGAGGGAGTGAGAGAGAGAGAGAGAGACCTGAGAGAGAGAGAGAGGGGGTAGGAGGGTGAGACTTGAGAGAGAGAGAGGGTAGAGGGTTAATGGTTTGGGGTTTAGGGTTATGGTTAGTGATGAAACTTCAAAGTTTTGTTCTCTGTGTTCTATTTTATCTTGCCTTGTGTCTCTGGTCATCTATGGTGTTTGGGAGAAGCCTAAGGTTGTGGTTTTACCTTCATCTTCATGTAAAACCCTAGTGTTCATCTTACACCTTGGATGGGATCTATTTGTCCATTACTTTTTGTGAAGGTTTTAAAATCACTTAAGCCCCATCGCTTCATCTAGGTTGGGCCCCCTTTTGTTTTATCATTTTATTTCCTTCGCTTGACTTTATTTTTCCTAAGTCTTTTGTTGGTCCCATGTTCCCTCACTAAAACAACTTATGTCATTGTTTTTCTTTAGCCTAGTGATGTCCCCTTACTCATTTAGGGGAGAAGGCCTAGTAGTCGTGCAGGCTAACTTTCTCAAAATGTAGCAATTGACTAGAATATCATAGAACCTTCATTTTTTTTTTGAAATGTAGAATGGTCTCTTATTTATCTATAACTAAGGTTTGGAGGCATGAATCATCATGCAACTTGCCACATCAGCAGATCTTTTGAGAAGTGTCTAAAATTTGACTTTTTAAAGGTTCAACCAAAACTTAATCATGGAACCCCCAATAGTTGAACCAAAAAATATCATTTGTTGCTTGTAGAGTATGATATTTTTATTTAAATTAAAATTAATATACAACCTAAGTGGACCAAATAATTATTGCTAAACATAAATCTTTGATATCTCTACCTTTTATATTCAACACATATGGACTAATAGTTGAACACAAAAAATCTATTTGTTGTTAAATAACACATAATTATTTAAAATACAACTTTTGTTGAACAAAAATGGACCAATAGTTGAACACTAATTTTTTTTGAAAATCCTTCACATTTAATGGGAAAATACATGTTATTTATTGTTCTCACCTTTTATATTTGTGATAGGACAAACAATTAATATAAAATTATCCAATGCTTGTACATTGCTACCCCAATTGTTGTACACATAAGAACAATATTTTTTCACTATGATAACAATACTTGTTTAAATGAGTGTCTTATTTTATTAAATGAGCATTTCATTTTTTAAATGATATACTTATAGTGGAGAGTTATGATATTTTATTTGAAACAAAAAAATACTTATTTCACTTCTTCATGAATGTATTTATGTTTTTTTTCATATAACATTTAGAGGTTCTCATGTGTTCAAGTATGGATCCATTTTTTATCAACATTTGGTTTTTTCTTTATTTACATTTGGACTGTTTATTTACAATATATAGTATAAATATTTTGTAAGACTGGGTATTATCATCATGATTGAGTGCATGACTATTGGACCCCGCACAACTACTAGACACTCTCCCCTAATAATTTTTTTTATTTTGCAGAGGGACAAGTTCGCATGGTCATAGATCAATCGTTGTGTGATCTCAATCATTCCCCACCATCCCACAATGAACCCACCACACTATCTTTGTTGATCACGATATCACAGGCGAGTGCCATGTGTCTCATCCAATGAAGCTAACAGAATGATAAATACTTTGATGCATCTTTAATACATTATGCCACAAGTTACTAAAGTAGTTATATGATGCACGTGTTTTAAATCAATGGAGATGTTATAATCTTAGTAGAAAGGTTCTCAATGGTTAATAACAAGGTTGGCGACTGTGTTGAATGAATAGGATTGTAGATGGTTGAGATCCGCAGTTGCCTGCCATCTCGTGATCAAAAGTTGTGAGGTCTTTATTGATTGTGATATCACGAGTGGGAGCCACATGGATATCCTTGGCAAGGAGTAGTATGGTGGGCCCCTTATTGCCATGATGGAGACTATGCCATTTTTTCTTTGAAGGTAGTCATTTCATGATCTCACCAAGGTGAAGGATCAATAGCTAATATTTGAATCTGCATCAAATGCTATTAGATCCGTTCATGCAGTACATGGGTAAGCTTTAATTGCAGCCATGGCTTGATGGAAAGAAAGAAACTATTCTTCTGATTTTGGTATCACAAAGCATTCAAAACATCTTAAATGGGGATATTCGGTGGATATGTTTTGTATAAGGATTTGATAAGTAGTATTGGGTTAGAATACATGTTGATGAAATTGTAAAGCAATGTTCTCAAGGATCTTATATGTTATGTGTTAAATCTGTCATAAACCCTTAGATGTTTATGAATTTGACTCCCTCAATAGATATATGGCACTGATGTAAGTTGTACTAATTTTTATGGTTCAGTATTTTGTTTGTCTTTCCCTAGCACTTGCTACAAATTGCAAATCAATGACTATTTTACACTATGGAATGTGTTGTAGTTATCTCATGCTCAAAATAGTTGATCTATTACTAATGAACAACCAATTCTATTTAGTATTATGTTATTATGTTGAGTATTAAATGAGATTATCTGTTGTTGTTAATTTTGTTTACGATAATGGTGCGGAGGTTGTAAACACATTAAAGGATTACCCTCCCAGGTCTTGTAGAGCCCAAAGTGTAGGAGTTCTTTAAAATCCTTGTTAGTTGCTCCAGGTCCTTTGAGCTTCCCTTGATTGGAATTGGAAATTCCATAGGTAAATTAGAAGACCAACTTGGTTACAGTAAAAACAACCAATAGGTAGAGGGATTCAGTGAGAGAGAGAGGGAGGGAGTGGGAGAGAGATGGAGGGTAAAGGGTTAAGGGTAGAGGGGAGGGAGATAAGAGTGAGTGAGAGAGAGAGAGACTTAAGAGAGGAAGAGGGGGTAGGAGGGTGAGACTTGAGAGAGAGGGATGGAGGGATGGAGTGGGAGAGAGATATAGGGTAGAGGGTTTAAGGGCTTAGAGTTTAAGGGTTAATGGTTTAGGGTTTAGGGTTAAAGGTAGAGGGGAGAAAGATAGATGGAGTGAGTGAGTGAGAGAGACCTGAGAGAGGGAGAGGGGGTAGGAGGGAGAGTCTTGAGAGAGAGAGAGGGAGGGAGTGGGAGAGATATAGAGGGTAGAGGATTTAAGGATTTAAGGGTTAAGGGTAGAGGAGAAACTTAGGAGTGAGAGAGAGAGAGAGGGAGGGAGTATTGGGAGAGAGATAGAGGGTAGAGGGTTTAAGGGTTTAGATTTTTAGGGTTAAGGTTTTAAGGTTTAGGGTTAAGGGTAGAAAAGAGAGAGATAGAGAGAGTGAGTGAGAGAGAGAGAAACTTGAGAGAGGGAGAGGGGGTAAGAGGGAGATACTTGAGAGAGAGAGAGGGTAGAGGGTAGAGGGTAGAGAGTTTAAGGGTTTGGGGGTTTAAGGGTCAAGGGTTTAGGGTTATGGGTAGAGGGGAGAGAGATAGAGGGATTCAAAGGAGAGAGAGAGGGAGGGACTGAGAGAGAGATAGAGAGTACGAGAGGGTTAAGGGTAGAGGGCAGAGGGTTTAAGGGTTAACAGTTTAGGTTTAGGGTTTAGGGCCAAGGGGGAGAGATAGAGGGAGTGAGAGAGAGAGAGAGAGATAAGAGAGGGAGAGGGGTAGGATATTGAAGGTACTTGAGAGAGAGAGAGGGAGGAGGGTTAAGGTAGAGGGTGATGGTTTAAGGGTTTAGGATTAAGAGGGAGGGGAGAGAGATAGAGGGAGGAGTGTGTGATAGAAAGACCCGATAGAGGGAGAAGGGGAGGAGGAGAGACTTGAGATAGATTGAGTGAGTGAGGAGTGAGTGAGTGAGAGAGATACCTAAGAGAGGGAGTGGTGCTATGAGGGAGAGACTTGAGAGAGAGGGAGAGAGATAAAGGAAGGTAGGGTTAAGGGTAGAGGTAGAGGGTCTAAGGGTTTAGGGTTAAGGGGAGAGAGATCGAGGGAGTGAGTGAGTGAGAGAGAGACCTAAGAGAGGGAGAGGGGGTAGGATATTGAAGATACTTGAGAGAGAGAGAGAGAGAGGGAGGGAGTGGGAGAGAGATAGAGGGAGGGAGGTTAAGGGTAGAGGGTAGATGGTTTAAGGGTTTAGGGTGGAGGGGGAGGGAGAGAGATAGAGGGAGTGAGTGAGTGAGAGAAAGACCTAAGAGAGGGAGAAGGGGTAGGAGGAGAGACTTGAGATAGAGGAGGAGTGAGTGAGTGAGTGAGAGAGACCGAGAGAGAGGAAGCTAGGAGGGAGAGACCTGAGAGAGAGAGAGACAAGGAGGCAGGTTTAGAGAGGGTTTAAGGGTTTAGGGTTTAGGGTTTAGGGTTTAGGGTTTAGGGGAGACAAATACAGGGAGGAGTGAGTAAGAGAGAGACATAAGAGAGGGAGAGGGGGTAGGATATTGAAGATACTTGAGAGAGAGAGAGGGAGGGAGTGGGAGAGAGGGTTAAGGGTAGAGGGTATATGGTTTAAGGTTTAGGGTTAAGGATGGAGGGGAGAGAGATAGAGGAGAGTGAGTGAGAGAGAGAAAGACCTAAGAGAGGGAGAAGGGGTAGGAGGAGAGACTTGAGATAGAGGAGTGAGTGAGTGAGAGAGAGAGAGAGACCTAAGAGAGGGAGTGGTGCTAGGAGGAGAGACTTGAGAGAGAGAGATAAAGGAAGGGAGGGTTAAGGCTGAGAGAGAGCTAAGAGAGGGAGAGGGGTAGGATGAAGAGACTTGAGAGAGAGAGAGAGCGAGGGAGCAAGAGAGATAGAGGGAGGGGGGCAGGGTAGAGGGAGGGGGTTAAGGGTAGAGGGTAGATGGTTTAAGGGTTTAAGGTTTAAAGGTTAAGGGTTTAGGGTTTTAGGTTAAGGGTAGAGGGAAGTGTTGGTTTTGCTTTACAATGTAACCAGGTTGGTCTTCTAATCTACCTATGGAATTGCCAATCCCAATCAAGGGCAGCTCAAAGGACCTGGACCAATTGACGAGGACTTTAATAAAGCCTCCTACACTTCGGGCTCTACAAGACTCGAGATGGTGATCCCTTAATGTGTTTACAACCTCTACACCAATATCATAAACAACATTAACAATAACAAATAATCTCATTTAATAGCTCAACATAGTAGGATAATATCAAATAGAATTGGGTATTCATCGACATTATCAGCTATTTGGAGCATGAGATAACTACAACACAATCCCAAGATAAAATAGGTCATTGATTTGTAATTTTTAGCAAGCTCTAGGTAAAGATGAACAAATACTAAATCATACAACTTAGATCAGTGCCATATATCCATTGTGGGAGTAAAATTCATAAGTATTCAAGGGTTTATGATAGATTTAACACATATAATATACGATCCCTAATAACATTGCATTGCAGTCTCATCAATATGTATTCTAACCCAATACTACTTATCAAATCCTTATACATAACATATCCACCTATAATCCCATTTAAGCATTTTAATTAATCCATTGAATTAAAGCTAAAGTAAGGATCATACACACCACAACAGTGAGATGAATGAAACAACCCTTAGTTATCTTATTCAAAATTCAGATATGCATGTACATTGGAGAGACATGAGTTTGAATTTATCATTTCAACTCAAATGCTAGTACTGTTATACAACATTAAATCCCCATGAATTTAAAACCTATTACAGAATGACTGATAACCTAAATTGCATTTTCTAAAACCATCAAATTTTACAATTTGCTCTGTAACTTCACCTAGACTCGACCCAAAATGATCTAACTTTGTAACCCATACTTTTGGCCTTGAAATCCTTCTTATAGAAAATGAAGGAGAAAACAAGCATCGGGCCAGAAAGCACACATGTCACTAGTCAATTTGAATACCTTGTGACATTCCAAAAATTGTTACAACAACAATCACCCTAGAGAATGTTCTTGTTCATTGTGCCAGCTGATAAAATTTGATGCAGCAACAAAAGCCGTAAGAATCCCGCCCCAAGACTACCACCAAAGAAAAATTGGAAACTATTGTAACTGCAACAACTTATTTTCCAACCATTAGCAATCCACTTCTTTTATTCTTCCTCAGTTAAATATTTAGTTACCCATTTCTGATATTCTTCATCAGTCGACTAGTCAAAATTAATTACCTCACTTACCTTAGCATTATAAGGTGTATATTCAACTGCTACCTGATTTGCATCTCTTTCAAAAGATTCAAAAAATGAGTTGGTGCTAATGATTTTATCCATACAACTCACCAAAAAATCATAATATGAGTCCTCACAAATTAATTTAATTTGGTCATTGATGACCTCATTTTCCTGATCTTGCCACTACTGGAGTGACCTGATATTCTCATGCTCATTAATTATATCAGGTAACAATGTGTTACCCCAATCATCAAAATTCTTCACCAATTCCCTAATCCTCCTACTCAAGTCATTCGGGAAGGTTTGAAAACCTTGCAATTATTTTACTAACACATGAGTAGGCTTTATTGATTGGGGCCTATTATTTGTATCAAACCTTGAGGTTGTATACATTATACCTGTTATCACCTGAAATTGCACCCTTGTTGAACCTGATGTTCAACACCTCAGTGTAACATGGGAAGACCTCCAAAGTTGTGGGTCACTTATAGACAGAGGTCAACCTCCAGAGAAGGTTGGCTTCCTTTGTGCTATCACCTAAAACTACTGATTTTGTAAGGAAAAGGGAGAAGAAGAATGCTTTAAAATTAAAAATAAATTCTATGGTGATGCACGTAAATGTTACTTGGATTTGAAACCAGACTTCATACACTTTCTTGCAATGACTAAAGATAAATTTGTACAAACTCACAAATGTATATATTTTTGCAAAAGTGTTTCACAAACAAGTCCTATTGCTAAGATTCCTAGAAGGAAAGTTAATTTCACATCTAAAATTCTTTTTTACATCTTTTGACACAATTTGTAACCTGCAAAAAACATACTTTCTGCATGAAGGTTCTAAAATCTGAGACAAAGCTCAAAGGAAATAAACATTTACCTCACTAAAAGCTTGATCAATCAGCTGACTGAACACAAAAATGCAAAGAGAAAGTAGGCAAGAGCTTCAAATCAATAGTAATCAAGGTCTTTATTGAATTTCATCTCCAAAATTGAGTTACAAAAGTTTGCTAATCTGAGAAAGGACTGCAAAAGTCACAAACTTTTGAAAAGCATTAGAACTCCATTACAAAGAGGCAAAAATGCCTTATATACAAAAAGATGTCGGCCCCCAGGGCTTACAAAAATAGCAGCCTTCGGAAAGATCTACCCTTAGATATTTTCATGTAGTTAATGTTGTGTTCAATTGCATCCCTGTTGTCTACGTCAATGAAGAGTTGCTCCAGGAATGGCCTCCTTGATCTTTTGCAACCATAGCATTAACTTCTGGTCATCGTGTCCACTCTCGAACTTCCCTCAGAACCGCTTCAAATGCTTCTGAGTGTTACCATAAATGTCAATCAACTCTTGCCAGTTGACATCCCAACTATCCCTATGGTCTCTGACTTTCTGTTGCTCGATGATACCTTCTGGATATCAATCTGATTCATCACCTTATTCTCAAAGCAGATACACATTGCTTATGCTCTATCGATCTCGTCTAGAGGGGGGAGTCAGGTAGTCAAACGGCTCATGGTGCATCCTTAGCTCCCATCTGATTGGTCGAACTCATGCCCCATAGGTTCCAGATGGTCAAAAGGTCCCTCAAACAACATCGCATGTCAGTGAGACACTAATCATGTCTCCTCGATGTGAGTATACTTCACAAGATGGTCGACATAGCTTGGGACTATCGGCAAGACTTCATATCAAGTTGCAGGAGTTATACCAATATGCACATTTCATTGCCCAGACACCCACATTCGGCAAGAGTCATAGCGAGCACCAAGAGTCCTATCACTATCATATACACCATCAGCAATATAAACATTCATCAGTAAGAGGTCATAGCGTGTTCCATTTGTCATATCGATATCCTTTTCCATAAATGAGACCTCACTTGTCGGCAGGACATCATGTCGAGCTCCTCCATTCTCTCTGAGCTCATTTCATTTTGACAAGACCCCTTCTTGGTTGGCAAGACCTTTCATTGAGATCTTCATTTCGCTGGGATATTATTGGGTCGACAGGACCTCATGGTGAAGGAAAAATGTCATATCGATATCCACAGTGGTCACCGAGACAATCGCTATTGGGAAGACCTTTTGCCGAAGGTAATATCCTTCGGCGAACTCATCTCATTGTTGGGGAGACTTTTACAAGTTGGGGAAACATAATAGCAACAACACAACTTTTGCTGAGACCTCTATTAGTTTCCCAGACATGATCAGGTCGAGGAGACTTCCCTTTGAACTCATTTCATTTCACTGAGACCACCTTGCTATCGGTAGGACATCACTCTGATGGCTAGACATTATGGCAATTTCATCTATGTCGGTGTGATATTTTGCATCGGTGAGACCTCTAGCGAACCCAAACAACCTCTCCAGGCTCAAATATTTCTTTCAGTGAGACACTAGCAAGTTAGGAAGACCTCACGCCGAACCCCTATAATTATACTGATGTACCTTCCATCGGCGAGACACCCATGTGTCTGCGGGACCTCATAGCGAGGTCTTCATTTCTTGGCGAAGGCACTCTTTTTCATTGAGACCTCTGTTAGTTGTTGAGACATCTCCCCGATCTCTTATTTCTTTTGACGAGACCTCTTATTGTTGGCGAGACATTACAGGGAGCTCAAAACACTGTGGCGAAACCCCTCCAAGTTGGCAAGAGATTACACCAAAGACAACTCTCTCAGCAAGCTCACTTTATTTCAGGGAGACATCCCTGTGTCGGCAAGATGTCACGGCAAGCTCCCTCATTCTCCCTGAGCTCCTTCATTTTTTGGGGAGACATTGCTATGTTGGAAAGACTTTATGCCAAAGGAAAAACCTTCGGCAAGACCATCAGTAGTCGGCCAGACATCATTTCGAGCTCATTTCTTTCTTCACGATGACACTTCTTTTCACCAAGACCTCTTAGCAAATGTGAACCCCTCTCCCCAATGCCAGCCCTGGTGAACAACTTTTGGTGTGACCTTTGTTGGTCAGGAAGACCTCATGCCAAAGCTTCTATCTCTTGGTGAGCTCGGACCCTTTCTATTCGATGAGACCCCACCCCTGTCAGTAGGACCTTATGCCGAAGGCAAAACTTTCAGTGAGCCTAGCCTTATGTGCAGCAGTCGGTGAGAGGTATAGCAACCCAAGGCAATTAAATTGTCTGGCCGACTGGTATATTCCTAATGAATAGAATGCACTGCTAGTCAGAATGACAACAAGAGGGTCTTGCCGACTTTCCTCTCTAATGAGTTTTATGCCAAATATGACTAAGGCGAAGCTCTCCAATATACCTCCTTGTGAAATAGCATCAGATGTGTAATCTAACCCTTGATACAAATGCCCCCATTTGGCCTTCAAGAACATCTGAAACATAATTTATCCTTCCTGATTGAGCCCGTAGGTGAAAATTGGGTAACAATACCCAAATCACTGGCCCTAGGGATCTAATTTTGAATTAGTGGTATCACTACGTCTTGGTCCCTATCTATATTCTTTATTGCATCAAATAATAAAGAATATAAAGAATGTATAGATGATAATCTATTATCAACCTTTTCATTTAAGTTCCTCAAGACAATAGTGACAATCTCTTTTTTCTTTGAAAGAGATCCCTCCTCACTTACCTTTAATGATGCCTACAATTCTTCAATTTTTGTATGAGTTGCTTCTTTGTAGGATCGACAGAGCACTCTGTTTCTTCATAATTTTTTTCTAGAGAGGTGAGGGAAGGATTCTAACTAGGAGACCCTAGTGTGGAAACAATTGGAGAAGTAGGAGGCACTGACCCTGATGTGGAAGGTAATGAACTAATTCCTTGAGCACTTGATGTCTCCCCAATTTGTTTATACCTTAACCTATCCACCTCAGTCTGCAACTGAACATTCTTTTGCTGTATTTTGTTGTATTCCTCAATCAAAAGGTTATACTTCATCGGGCTCTTCCTTTCAGCCTCTTCTCTTTCAGTAGTCTTTTGGGCCAATTTGGCCACATTCATAGTTAGATTAGTGGCCTCAGTGGTTGAGGTCTCTGAAGCTCTTTTTATTATTAACCTTCCTCTGAAATTTGGGTTAATATCTGTAACATTTGGCTTTCTCCCTTGTGCGGCCAATGTCAAAATTGCCAAAGTCTCATACTCTTGACTGAAGGCAGAGTTTGGCAGTGCTACCTTGACATCTTCTTAAAATTCTTGCCATGGATGCTTGGACTTTAGAATAGTATT
This sequence comes from Sequoia sempervirens, assembly GCA_007258455.2. NCBI lineage: Eukaryota > Viridiplantae > Streptophyta > Pinopsida > Cupressales > Cupressaceae > Sequoia > Sequoia sempervirens. The sequence goes on from VDFB02109641.1 coordinate 96,027, forward strand.
AAATGTTACAACATCTGTAATGTCCCATTTAGAAAAAATCAATACACCGGCTTGAGTCACCAGTTTTCTTCATTCCTCAGCAGTAATGTTGTTGAATTCTTCCATTAACTCAACTTTCACTTCCTCATCATTCTCCTGGTCTGACCTATCAGGTCTCAACTCTCTCCTATTTTTACATTTATCTTGATATGCCTCAAATTTCATCCTCCATACCAATTGCAAGAAGACAAAAATTTTTATAAATGCATCATCATCAAGAAACTCCTTACATGCCTCCATTCTTGCATCTTGTACACATTTTCCTTTCATATCCAAATCGTATAAAACCAATTCAACTGACCTTGGAGGGGAGAGCATACCAATCTACATATCTTGATAAGTAACAACAATCTCATCCATCACATCCTCTAGTGGTTGATCATTCCTTTGCCTCTTAGGTCTTTCTTCGGATGGTGGTGATGAAGGACTATCTTCTAGTGATGATTCCATATCAATAATCTTAATTTCCCTAGGTGTTTTGAGCTTTGGACCTAGCTTTGTAGGCAATTTCATTATTTGTTTACCTTTTCTATCCACTTCTTCTTCATCACTATTGTCATCCTTTTTCCTCCTATAAATGGGCCACCTTTCTGTAGGCTGGTATGTTGGCCTTGTTTCCATTGGCCTAGCACCTTGTTCCTACACACCTTGACTCAATTCCAAGTTTATCTTCTTCTTCCTCAAGGTGCCCATAATTTCTTTGAAGTTCCCCATTAGAAAATCATTTTTCTTATGATGTGGACTGAACTCCAACAATGGATCATACTTTGGATCCATTTTGTGCACAATATCTAATAGCTTATCATAAGCTATCCATTTCTCCTTGTTTAACTCCTACCTATTTAGATCAAATTTGTTTCTAATCAGGTCCTCAAGAAATTTGAACTCATGCAAAAAATTTCCACCCTTTATTCTTTGTGTAAAAAGGGCAAAGAAGCCCTCAGGGTCATGTTGCCTCTTTGGACCACACCTTAAGTGGTAATCATTAAAGAATTTTCCAAATTGTACCCATCCTCCCTTTGAAAATACAAAATCAGATACCACTGTATAATCCGAGAAAAATATTCTCTTACCCCTCCCAGCAAGGTTATCCTCATGTATATAACCTATTTTCCACATAGCCTCTACAAATCCCACTCTTGGTGGTAAATTGTATGGCAGTATATGGGGGTTCCTTGAAAACCGTATACCCTCAAAACAGTGTGACTGAGTATGGAATAATGTCACCCCAGTTATGGTAGACTTTTAATTCTAGCCTCCTCCCCTTCGGTCTAAGGAAATAGAGTGAGTGAGTGAGAGAGAGACCTAAGAGAGGGGGTGGTGCTAGGAGGGAGAAATGATTTTCAAAGAAATTTACTCTGAATTTTTCTTGGTCACTAGGGCTGATATGAAATCTTGAAACCCCCTACCCTAGCCAGATGAGGTGGAATCAACTTAGCTCTAAAAAGAGACATTAATTTTCCATATTCTTGCTTCATTTCCTCAATATTGATAGGAACCAAGTATACACTCAACTCACTCAAATAAAAAACCTATTGGACCTCTTCTCTTTTAATCTCAACAGAACCCTTCCATCATTGTCCCTAATTACCCACGTAATAGGGTCATATCTTGTAGCCACAACCCTAAGCAAATCTATATTAGGGAACACATTTGGCACAACCAACTTCCCCATATCATACATCCAACCATTTGAGAAGGGGTGAGGAAAATTCCTCTATCCATACGATAATCTAAACATCTCCAAACCTATAAGAGGAACCCTAGCATTGGCTATATTTGAACAATTATATACCAATCCCTCCCCTAGGATTTTTCCTCGCATTAGAATCAATCCCTTCTTACTATCATTTTTTGACAATGGCAATTGATTCAATAAATCATCATATAGGTTCCTACTCAAATAATCAATTTGTTCGGAGTGTTGCTTTGGAGGTGCCATCTTGGATAAACTAGGGCTTACTTACTATTTCACACTTCAAATAATTAGGACTAACCAGAAAATGAAATTATAGAATAAAACCCTACAATTCCCCACAATTCAATCAACCTACAGCCCTAAAACATTTATCAACAAGCCCAATAACAAGCATATAGTAAAAAAAAAATCAAATTCAAGTGCAAAATAACTAGGTGACACAGAAATTAACTCATGACTTTTGTGTTTGCATAAATCCCAATTCTTCGCTGTAGAAGCTCGCAACTTCGCTTTTTACTCTAAGACTACTTCACAAAATACTTGAATGCTTTGTTATACAATAAAAGTAGGAGAATTGTTTTTATTTCAATCAAATCATGCCAGCAAGTGTCTCATCTGCCATTAAAGCTTACTCGTGCATTGCACGAATGACTCCAATCATATTTGATGTTGATTTAAATATTAGTTGTTGATCCGTCAGTTTGATCAAATCAACGAATTACTACCTTTAAAACAAGTTGACACAATCACCAACATGGTAATAAGGGGCCCACCATACCATACATTGCCAAGGAAATCCATGTGGCGATAGCCCGCGATATCGCAATCAGTAAAGACCTTGCAACTTTCGATCACGTGATAACGGGCAACCATAGATCCTAATCATCGATGATCATGTTCCTTCAAAATAGTCACCGGCTTTATCATTAACCATCTAGCAGCTTTCCCGCCAAGATTATAACATCTTTGTAGATTTGAAACACGTGCATCTGAAGAACACTTTAGTAACCCATTTCATAACATATTAAAGCTAGATTAATTTACTAAGGTATTTCCCTTATTCCTTCGGCTTTACCAAATAAGAGATGTGGTGGTTGCTCGTGATATCATGATCAATAAGGACCTTGTGGTTTCTGATCATGCGATGGTGGGAAACCATTGAGATCAAATGATGATTCATCAATGGTCATGCAAACTCATCCCCTTCAGTTTCATTAGATGGGACACGTGGCACCTGCCCGCTATATCACAATCAACCAAAGCAGTGTGGTGGGGTCATCGCAGGATGGTGGGGTATGGATCAGATCAAACAATAGTCAATCAATGGTCACACAAATTACCCTTTACAAAATAAAACATTTACTAAAAGAACGAGCAGGACATCACTAGCCGGATGATAAATGATCGACATAAGTTGTTTTAAAATGATGAAACATAGGGCCAACCAAGACTTAGGGAAAAATAAAATCCTGCAGAGGAAATAAAATATTAAGACCAAAGGGACCCAACATTAGATGAAATGATGGGGCATAAGATGTTTTAGAGGCCCTCCAACAGTAACAATGAAATAGATCTCACCAAAGGCATAAGACAAACACTAGGATTTTACATGAAGAAAAAGTTAAAACCCCAACCTTAGGATTTTCTCAAACACCATGAAAGACCAGAGACATAAGGCATGATAGTAAAGGAAAACAAGGAACAAAATTTGAAGCTCCATCAGGAAGAGAGATAGAGGGAGTGAGTGAGTGAGAGAGAGACCTAAGAGAGGGAGAGGGGGTAGGAGGGAGAGAGAGAGAGAGACCTAAGAGAGGGAGTGGTGCTAGGTGGGAGAGACTTGATAGAGAGAGAGGGAGGGAATGGGAGAAAGATAGAGGGAGAGAGGGTTAAGGGTAGAGGGTAGAGGGTTTAAGGGTTTAGGGTTTAAGAGTTAAGGGTTTAGGGTTTAGGGTTTAAGGGTAGAGGGGAGAGACATAGAGGGAGTGAGTGAGAGAGAGAGACCTGAGAGAGGGAGAATTGTGGGAAATTGCAAAGTTCTATTTTGTAATTTCATATTTTGTTTAGCTTTAGTCTCTCTAAGGTTTAAGATAGCAAGGAAGCCCTTGTTTACTCAATATGGCACCGAAAAAGTAGCATGCTAGCCAAATTGATTATTTAAGTAGAAATATATATGATGACTTCCTTGATCAATTGCCCTTGTCAACAAATGATAGGAAGATAGGATTGGTTTTAATGTGAGGAAACACCCTAGGGGAGGGATTAGTGTATAATTGTTCCAACATAGTCTGATGGAACACTAGATCTTTGCTCATGCTTGGGAAACCTTTCACCAAAAGATGCCATAAATGCACCTTACCCAAAGTATCCTTTAGGACCTCCTTGCATACAATCACAAGGATTGTCATTTATCATCTTGCAGCAGTGGTACCTAAGATGATGGCACTACCCCTCCCTTGGATATTTCTCTCTTCTTACAATTGGATGCATCAGTCCTCCTTTTTATTTTGTCAAAAAGATATGAAATGATCTCTAAGCAATGCCTTATTGGGTCAATGAGATCACCAAAAGTCCAGGACTTGTCAAATTAAGGTATATTATTGACACCTATCCCTTTTCTATTCACTTGTTAGGACTTAGTAATGACTATCCAAAGAGAAAATGAGATAGTGGCAACAACCATTTATATTATTTATCTCACTTCAATCCATTTCATAGCTATAGTCGTGTTGTCACCCAATGTAGATTTATGTTTTCAAATACATAGATAACATGAAGACAAACCTGTAGCCTTTAATGGTACTACTCTTATTCATGACTATGCTTTGTTCCCTTGAAGCACCATGATTTATGATGGTTTTTATGTTGAATATCTTCATTAAAACACCCCTATGAATGTATATGCCTTCACTATTATAGCCTATTGCTGGAAAGGATGATCAATGGTATGAAATGGTAAAGATGGAACTATGCTTTGCTTCCTTCACTACTTGTTGATTGTTGATTGTTGTTCATATGTACTTGTACCATTGTAATGCTTGATATCCTACATGAACCTGCATGGTTGTCTTGTAGCATAACCTCATAGTTGTTGTTCATATACACTTGTACTCTGGCCTTGGCTTCCAAAATGAGACCTCTCCTGAATCATAACTGCTTAATTATCATTTGTAACTTTTTGTTTCTTGTATGCAATCATGATCCATGTTGGATCAATCATGATGACCAAAACCCCTACATGAAATGTTATGAACATAGCAATTGTATCTCAATCACATGATATGAGGGTTCCATTGTTGTCATAAACCTCTTGTAATGACATGTTTTCAATAGGCATATTATTTGTGTCAACTGGAGTTGATTTTTCTTGAATGTATTTTCCTTTTATTCCTTTCCTTAAAACATCATGCATTGAATGTTATCTGGAAACTTGTCCGCCTAATGTTTGATTGTGAAGGCCTTGAATAGAGCCTTGTGCAACATTAGATTTTTATTTTGTTGTTGTCCTTCATGAGACCATTGTAGCATGCATTGTTGGTTGTCTTTATCAATGACAATGACCTTTACTTATTGCATTCACTTTCACCAGTACACCCATGAATGAATAATATCAATCCCCTTTACCTCTTGTAGCTCTTGCAAAGGTGGTTTCCTTGTACTTGGATCATGACCTTGATTCAACCATTTCTCTTCTTTTTTTATGTGTAATAAATACACATAGTCTCCTCATTTTATCTTTATTGGACAGCCACCTGTCACATATGTGGGTGACCTAACAACTCACCTTCCTATGTGATATGTGACTATCCAATAGGGTTATGGTGAGAGGGGCTTGAAAACAACTTGAAATGCTTCCTCATTCTTTAAAAGATACATAATTGAACTTGATGCATCTATGAAGTCACTTCCTTTATAAACAGATCATGGATCTTCTTAAAAAGATTGAAGGACATATCAACACAGTATGTTGCATCTTTTGAATCTATCATTTCATGTCCTATCTTATGTTCCTTTCCTTTCCTATCTTATGTTACTAGTCTTTTATGATGTTGGGAAAATCCTAAGGTTGGGGTTTTGTCTTTGATTGAATCCCTCTATCTCTCTCCCCTCTACCCATAACCCTAAACCCTAAACCCTTAACCCTTAAACCCTCTACCCTCTACCCTCTACCCCCTCTCCCTCTCTTACATCTCTATCTATCTCTCACTCACTCCCTCTATGTGTCTCCCCTCTACCTTTAAACCTTAAAACCTAAACCCTTAACTGTAAACCTTAAAACCTTAACCCTTAAATTCTAAACCCTTAAACCCTCTACCCCATATCTCTCTCCCACTCCCTCCCTCTTTTCCTCTCTCTCTCAAGTCTCACCCTCCTAACCCTTCTACCTATCTCTCTCTCACTCA